>VDFB02045489.1:0-23804 GCA_007258455.2 Sequoia sempervirens | reverse complement strand
TAATTTGGTGGAAGTGAACACTATGGCTTGGTCCTTCAAGTCAAATGGATGGTTCTACCATCTATTCCAAACTCTTACCTGGATGACCTAAGGCATACAAATTGTATTTATAGACCACAAAAAATGATGATAGCACATAAAATTATACCTACACAAGTTTCTCATAACTCATTATAGAGTTGTACCATCATAATTTATGTGCTCTATGTAATCAAGGATATAGTAAATTTGGTTGAGTGCAATTGGTGAGGATGATGGTATTTTTCTTGATTACACCATCTACCAAGGTTTAAAAAGAATGATGATAGAGGATACTCCATTGTTTCTTCATTGATGACATGATACATTAGTTTGTAGAAATAATGGAGTATTTAATATCATATTGCATAGCATGATGCTTCACTTTCTAGGAGATAAAATGAATTCATCTAAAAATACCATTTTGTAAGTTTTTAACTCTCATTGTTAACTTTTCAAAAGGTCTAAGACTCTAGTGTGTATTTGTTTCTTAACTTAGGAGTGAACAAAGGTCGATTGTTTTAAAAACTAACGACCTTTATTCAAGACACTAAGAAAATAAATAAATTTTGTGAGGAAAATCTCATAAAATACACTTCACTCCATATGGATTTCCTTAGTTCAATGAATTATTAATTTCAATACATATAGAAAGAGAATATAATTATTGTAAAACATCAATCTAAATTTTGTGTTAGTACCAATTAAATAAATACTAATAAGTAAAATACTTGATAAAAAAACTACTAAAAATTGTTAGAATTGTGAAACAAGCACAAAGCCACAAGCCACAAGATCAAACAAAAAACAAGTACACCTTCCATGAAAGAGATATGTAAACAATATGTGCAGTATTCATCAACAAGAAAAATATACAGAAGAAAGAGACTTTCAAGAAGATATGAAAGCTCCAGATAATATCTGAGTGATATTTACAATGAGGGTTGAATGCTTATAAGAGAAAATCCCTAAATGAAAAAGGGATAATTAGATAATGACAAGTGTCAACATCACATGAGATGAGACATAATGATCTAATATTAACTCAACTAATAAAGCATTCCTAAGTTTAGCTAAAGTGTGTGAGAATAAATTAGACTAATAATAAATTAAGATTAATTAATTATTAGCTAATGCATGATAACTCTAACACCCCCCCTTAAGATGAACTTATTGAGTAGCTAGAAACCCTAAAAATAATGCAAGATGGGTCTTGGAAAACAAGGCCAAATAAGGTACCCATGTAGAAACAAAAGATCTCTATAATGTGGAGGAATAGAGAAAACCTCATGGGAAAAACTCTACTCCAAGAAGAGATGAAAGCCAACTGAAGAAGTCTCCAAACAAGGCAAGGTTGTCCCAAAAGATAGGAACAAAGAGATCAACACCACTAAAGCATGAAGAAGCTACAAACATTGTCGAAGAATTACTGTTGAAATGCTCAAAGAAGACCATCCTTTGAAACATATGATGATCAGGATCAAAAAAATAAGAATCTATATGAGGGCCCCCAACGACACTACTCAAATCCGATGGAAAACCAAGGAAAACATCAAGAACTCAAAGATACAGATGACAGAAGTACCAATAGTCTGAAGAACTGATCATGTGAAAAATGGAAGGTCACCTCCAGAAATTTAGGAATACAAGAGTGTCCATATGGTAAGTGCTCCATCTCATCGAAATGCATGGGTAACCAATCACTGCATCCACCTATTACATAGGAACAAATACTGTATACATAGCTCACTCCAATGTAAAACCAAGGAAGCATTAGCACCAACAATAGAAACCCCCCCATAATGTTGACAAGGGAGAGGTATGACAAGTACACTGAAACTGAATGTTGAAATGTAGTACATGATAAAGAACCATGAACATCTGAATGTGCAGACATGAAAATACAAGCAGATATAAAAGGTGTGCAAACCAAGGCACACACACATGAGAAAGGTATGAAGTAAAAACAAAGGAGAACATCAACCACCATGGAACTTTATATCATAGTGTGAGTACAATAAGGCACAAAGTGATGTGCAAGATCCCATAATACATGTGCAATACAAAAACATTTTATCTTAGTTCGTTTACAAAATCAAAAGTACATGCAATGTGAGCCCATAAGGTCCAAAAAGTAAAACATGCTGAAAATAAAATTCTCTGACAAAAAAAGAGGAAACTGGTAGCACCATGACAAAGTACACAAAAAACATGCACATTCAAAAAAAATGGCACCCAAAAAAGTGTTTGGATGTAATGTCCCCTTTTTAGTGTAAGCACTTAAACACAACTCTTGCACTCAAAGTGTTTCTCAAAGAGACATTAATTAAAAACATTAGAGATCAATAAATTTCCATAATAACATCTAATAAGGTCGAAGATGAAATAAATATTACATTCTTGTCAAAGGATTATTCATTCTTCCCTACCACTCTTGTGAATGATTCTTCTATATAATTTCATAAGACCATCAAGTAGCTATTAAATGTCTATTAAGATCTCAAAGATGATATCCTATTGTACCTCTTATCATAATAGAGTCATTGTTACCTATAAGTCCCAATAATTTCTGCAAGCATTATTAATTATATATTATATAATGATTATCAAAGTATATTTAGCAACGTATGAATTGTATATATAGTGAGCACATTATATTTAATATATTTATATTTATCTTATATATATCAAATATATATCTTAACACCAAACTTTACTAACTCATTAATTCACTTGTTTATTACCATTTATTCATCCTTTGATGAGTCTCCAACATGATTTATAGTCATCTATTTTATACCAAAATTACTTACCCTCTGCCTTACCTTCTGACCTAGTTAGCCTGCAGATGCTCTTTCCATCTCTTTTCCCCACCGATGATTGTAGAAGGTTCATTTAATATGTGATAGGCTCTATGTCCACCGTTTCCTCCATTTCCCTGACTTCTCCTGGTCTGATGGCTGGTGGTGAGCCTTCAAGATGTAATATTCTTGTGAAGGGCACTATCTCTTTAGGCTATTCATGATTGTTACCAGTGCTAGGGAAAACCTTGTTTCAACTATGCCCGTGTTTTTCAAGATTGTATGCTATTTAATAGAGACTAACATTGGCACTGGATATCACTTGGTATCGTTCATACATTTAATCAAGTTGACTCTAGATTTTCTCTATTGGCATCGATATCAATGAGGCACGGGTTGCTATTGGGAGACGTGATCACGAGTTTCCATGACAGTGGGTGGAATTGGGAGCATCTTCCAGAGTTACTTCTATATGTTATGGCATTATTGATTGTCTTTGTCTGTGAATAAGATTCCGGTCCAGAGTGTTGTCATCCTCTTGAAATGTAAATTCCTTCAAAAACAATACCCGATCACTTCCTTCATGCCATATTCCGCTCCCTCAAATCTGTGTGTATTCCCCACAAATGTCTTTTAGGGAGAGTTAAGAGCGCGAGAAAGGGATTTTAATATAACTCAATGGCCTATCCCCAAAGACATTTCAACTTCATTTATTAATAGGTTCAAGCATGAATCGATACCTTCCCTTAAGGACATGACTCTCGGCTGAAGGCTTCATTTATTTTGATATATATTGTTGAATAAATATATACACTTAATGTAATATGTAATATATAATATAAATATATATTCAAATATAAGAGGTATATTTTATATAATAAATGTAATATTTTTTTTATTTATAAGTATTTATACTATTTTTTGTCTTGACAATAACATTAACAAAGATTAATATATATATATAGACATTGCTTTATTATGCTATTTGTTTATATTTTATATTCGGTAAATATAATATTATCTTTAGGCAATTATAATTATGATTAAACCATCAATATCTTTATATGTGTTTTGTTTATTCATTTGTTTCTTGATATTTTACAACTTAGTGTCATAATTTCAGGGAACATGACAGTTTTCCCTACCCGAGATTGATTTTCCTCAAGAAATCTCAAACTTGAATCATTACTAAGCTATTGAGAGAGTCTTTTCTTAACATTTTTAAGAACAAGCACACATGATGTAACTATGATGAAAACATGCAAATATTATAAGCAAGAAATATACGTAGATATGCATGCTAGAAATGCGTCAATTATATATGTTGAATACACATTAGACATAGAGAAGATATTTTAGACATGTAGCAATCACGGCATACAATAGGTACACATATAATCACTCACAAAGAATACATACCATACATGGAGAAAACTATCATACCTAAAATAGTCACAAGGTATGCACATAAGGTTTTGTAAGTCACAATCACAACAGTAATGAAGCCAGTAGCATATGAAGCAAGAGAAAACATTGAAAGGCACATCAAATATATAGCAAACACATAATCAATCAAAAAATATTATACATACAAGTAAGGTATGTTAATACACTCAAGGTATGCAAATACACTTGAAGAAGTATGCATGTCCAATCAAGAGTATACATTCGAGAAACATACATAACAAAATTATACACATGTAGTAAGCATATTAGGCATAAAACAAACATGTAAGACATGAGGCACACTCATAAGATATGAATCATATATTTGAATACATGTAAGCAGTAAGCATGGAGCACACACCAACATGGAACACATACCCAAATGCATAAGGCATGAAGTATTCATGAAGTGTACACTTGTATATATAAAGCATAGGGTTTGTTATTTAGTCACAAGTAGACATGCTAAAATACACCAATCATGAAAGACACATCAGGAAGTTATCCACAAAGCAGTCATGTTGAATATATTAGTCACAAATGCATACAAGATACAAATCATGGAGAAAATATGAATACATGTGCAGAGCATAATCACCGATTATATATGAAGCATAAAAATATATGCAATCCACTTATAAATACATGGAGTAAGACACACAATGTTAGACAAATACGCGCAAAAAACATCAAGCAATACATTACACACAAGGCATGTAAATCATGTAATTATACTTAGGAAAAGAAATACACTTGAAGTACATATGTAGAGCACATAAACCTAGACAAGGTATCCAATGCATAAATACTCATAAGGTAGGAAGCAATATAGACACACTCAACAGATACAAACAATTACATGCAAGGCATGAATTACAAAAACACAAGCATACACTTAAGAATGGAGTAGTCATGTATAGGAGTACATCAGTCATGAAGTGAGCAAGTAAGATGCTAACCAAGAAACAAACACCCAAATACATCATCATGAAGGACATACTTAAATTCAAAGTCACAGTATACAAGTACAAAGTCAGAGGGTATACACTTGAATACAAATAAATCTTGAATTCAAGTACAATTCATTGAACATGCACTCAAATATGAATACAAGATCATATACACTCAAATATAGTCACAAGTCAACTCAAATACACATACAATCATAGAGTATACACTCAAATACAAATGCAATCATAGAGTATATACCCAAATGCAAATTCAACCACAAGTCATAAAGTATACACTCAAATACAATCACACTCGAATGAAATATAATGTCAGATAGTTTGAAAAGGGGATTTGGTGCATCCCATACTACACTATGGACCCCTCCACCATCCCAAGGTCATCAAGTATATTAATGAGACACAATCATACTTCATGAAATAAAAATACTAACTTGAAAGATATTAATCCAAACACAATGAAGTCATGAAAACCATTCTTATCATATTAATCACTTGTAAATCATATGTAATCATGCATTCAATCTATAAATTTCTTAGAAAACTAAATAGATATTGAAACACCCCAAGTTATGATCCCTTGTTCATCAACATCATAGGTGAGGCAAGAGAGGTCCACACACAAGGATTCCCTTAGAGCACTCCCTTCTCAGCCTGAGGGTGGCTAAAAAACCACCAATTGTAATGACCCCCTCGACCCTCAATTGTAGACCGTAGTCATCCAATGAGGGTCCAACCTACCTCAAAGGGACCCTAGTATCTACTCTCCTTCATGTGTTTCCAACTCCCCTCCCTAATGATTTGACTGAAAAAGAATGATAATTTGGTAGTGGGAAGACACACAGTCCATGTGATAGTTTGGAGGAAGGATTTCCATAGGAGGCCCTTAAAGCACTCCCTTCTCAGCCCAAGAGTGGCTAAACAACCCTCTTGGCCCTCAATGGCAAACCATAGTCATCTAATGAGGGCGGTCTACCTCGAAGGGACCCTAGTATCTACTCAACTTATCGGTTCCATCCCTCGACCAACTACATGATTGTTTGATGATACAAACAATTGCATCTAATGATTATCATATTAACAAGTTACCCACAATTACAACATGCTATGGGGATTCACAAATTCATCAAGATATTAATAATCTATTTATCATATGAATGTATATTCACTATTCCTTTATGATATAAATCTATCAATCACCACTCCCTTATCAATCATTCATGACATGTTTAACAAATATTATTTTCCAACTATATAAGGGTATTTAGGATTGTTGATTTAGGGTTATGAAAGTATGCACCTAATACTTACCACTTCGATCTACAAAAATCTCCAACCAATGATGTCGCTTTCTTATACTATGTTTTACTAGAATGATAGATCATCATGGCATTGTTAGTTGTCCAATTCAAGATAACATATTAGCAACACTATAATAGTGGCCTGATGATAATAAATAACATTGATTAGACAGATATTATCATGCCTAAATTGTGTTGATCAATTTCATGTTATATATTTACTAGTCATCATATATTTAAGTATAAAATAGTATCATTGTTTTCTATTCAAAATCTCACATTTTTAGGCAGGATATGATCCATGGACCATACTAATACAAACAAATGACTAATCATAGATATGCAGACTAACAACATAGATATTTATCTATTCACAAACATATATCTTGATACTTATTTTACCCTTACATCCAATAGCTATGATACGAATATCACATCGATGATTACATTCAATGGTTACATGACATACCTGATCTGCATAATTCAAAATGTGTTCTATATGTTTATAGAGTATACCTTTCTTTTGGTAAGTTTGCATACACTATCTTCACAGGATGGCAGGAAAGTTGCTCTGATACCACTTGTAATGTCCCCTTTTTAGTGTAAGCAATTAAACTTGAATGTTGCACTCAAAGTGTTTCTCAAAGAGACATTAGAAACATTAGAGATCAATAAATTTTTATAATAACATCTAATAAGGTCGAAGATGAAATAAATATTACATTCTTCTCAAAGGATTATTCATTTCTTCCCTATCACTATTATGATTGATTCTTCTATATAATTTCATAAGACCATCAGGTAGCTATTAAACGTCTATTAAGATCTCAAAGATGATATCATATTGAATCTCTTATCATAATAGAGTCATTGTTACCTATAAGTCCCAATAATTGATGCAAGAATTATTATTGGATAACCATGAATTATATATTATATAATGATTATCAAAGTATATTTAGCAACGTATGACTTGTATATGTAGTGAACACATTATATTTAATATATTTATATTTATCTTATATATATCAAATATATATCTTAACACCAACCTTTACTAACTCCTTAATTCACTTGTTTATTATCATTTATTCATCCTTTGATGAGTCTCCAACATAATTAATAGTCATCTATTTTAAATACCAAAATTACTTACCCTGTGCCTTACCTTCTACCCTAGTCGGCCTGTAGACGCTCTTTCCATCTCTTTTCCCCACCGATGATTGTAGAAGGTTCATTTAATATGTGATAGGCTCTATACCCACCATTTTCTCCATTTCCCTAACTTCTCCTAGTCTGATAGCTACTAGTGAGCCTTCAAGATGTAATCTTCTTGTGAAGGGCACTATCTCTTCAAGCTATTCATGATTGTTACCAATGCTAGGGAAAACCTTGTATCAACTATGCCCGGGTTTTACAAGATTGTATGATGTTTAACCAACACTAACATTGGAACTGGATATCACTTGGCATCATTCATACATTTAATCAAGTTGACTCCAGAGGTTCTCTATTGGCATCGATATCAATGAAGCATGGGTTTCTATTGGGAGACGTAATCACGAGTTGTCGTGACAATGGGTGGAATTGGGAGCATCTTCCAGAGTTACTTCTATATGCTGTGGTGTTATTCATTGGCTCTATCCATGAATAAGATACTGGTCTAGAGTGTTATTAGCCTCTTGAAATGTAGATGCCTTCAGAAACAATACCCGATCACTTCCTTCATGCCATATTCCACTCCCTCAGATCTACGTGTATTCCTTGCAAATGTTTTTTAGGAAGAGTTAAGAGCGCGAGAAATGGATTTTAATATCAATCGGTGACATATGCCTAGAAGAAATTTCAACTTCATTTATTAATAGGGCCAAGCATGAATTGATACCTTCCCTTAAAGACGTGACTCCCAACCGAAGGCTTTATTTATTTTGATATATATATTGTTGAATACATATATACACTTAATGTAATATGTAATATATAATATATATATTCAAATATCAAATATAAGAGGTATATTTTATAGAATAAATGTAATATGTTTTTATTTATAAGTATTTATACCATTATTTTTCTTGACAATAACATTAACAAAGATATATATATATATATATATATATCTTGTAATGTCCCCTTTTTAGTGTAAGCACTTAAACCCGAATCTTGCACTCAAAGTGTTTCTCAAGGAGACATTAGAAACATTAGAGATAAATAAATTTCCATAATAACATCTAATAAGGTCGAAGATGAAATAAATATTACATTCTTCTCAAAGGATTATTCATTTCTTCCCTACCACCGTTATGAATGATTCTTCTATATAATTTCATAAGACCATCAGGTAGCTATTAAACATCTATTAAGATCTCAAAGATGATACCCTATTGTACCTCTTAACATAATAGAGTCATTGTTACCTATAAGACCCAATAACTGATGCAAGCATTATTATTGGATAACCATGAATTATATATTATATAATGATTATCAAAGTATATTTAGCAACGTATGAATTGTATATGTAGTGAACATATTATATTTAATATATTTATATTTATCTTATATATATCAAATATATATCTTAACACCAACCTTTACTAACTCCTTAATTCACTTGTTTATTATCATTTATTCATCATTTGATGAGTCTCCAACATAATTTATAGTCATCTATTTTATACCAAAATTACTTACTCTTTGCCTTACCTTCTCGCTAGTTGGCTTGTAGATGCTCTTTCCATCTCTTTTCCGCACTGATGATTGTAGAAGGTTCATTTAATATGTGATAGGCTCTATGCCCACCATTTTATCCATTTCCCTTACTTCTCCTAGTCCGATGGCTGGAAATGAGCCTTCAAGATGTAATCTTCTTGTGAAGGGCACTATCTCTTCAGGCTATTCATGATTGTTACCAGTGCTAGGGAAAACCTTGTATCAATTATGCCCGGGTTTTACAAGATTGTATGTTGTTTAACCAAGACTAGCTTTGGCACTAGATATCACTTGGCATCATTCATACATTTAATCGAGTTGACTCCAGAGGTTCTCTATTGGCATCGATATCAATGAAGCATGGGTTGCTATTAGGAGATGTGATCACGAGTTGTCGTGACAGTGGGTGGAATTGGGAGCATCTTCCAGAGTTACTTCTATATGTTGTGGAATTATTCATTGGCTCTGTCCATGAATAAGATGTCGGTCTAGAGTGTTATCAGCCTCTTGAAATGTAGACACCTTCAGAAATAATACTGATCACTTCCTTCATGCCATATTCCACTCCCTCAGATCTACGTGTATTCCTTGCAAAAAAAATTTAGGAAGAGTTAAGAGTTTGATAAAGGGCTTTTAATATAAATTAGTGACATATCCTGAGAAGACATTTCAACTTCATTTATTAATAGGGCCAAGCATGAATCGATACCTTCCCTTAAGGACATGACTCTCGGCTGAAGGCTTTATTTATTTTGATATATATACTGTTGAATACATATATACACTTAATGTAATATGTAATATATAGTATATATATTCAAATATCAAATATAAGTGGTATATTTTATATAATAAATTTAATATGTTTTTATTTATAAGTATTTATATCATTTTTTGTCTTGACAATAACATTAACAAAGATTTATATATATATATATATATAGACATTGCTTTATTATGTTATTTGTTTCTATTTTATATTTGGCAAATATAACATTATCTTTGGGTAATTATAATTATGATTAAACCATCAATATCCTTATATGTGTTTTGTTTATTCATTTGTTTCTTGATATTGTATAACTTAGTGTCATAATTTCAGGGAAATTGACACTAGATGCAGAAGATATGGCCTGTCGAAGTCTCCAGAGCTGTCGAGAAAGTCAAATTTGGATTTTGTTTCGCTTGATTTAGACTCTGGATGCCAAATCTACAAGGTTTTGAAGCAGTTGCTAAGTTGTCTCCAGATCCAGAGGGTAGCTATATTTTTGGTGTGTTTTGAGCCGAAACGGACATCACCATTGCATTCAGAAGGCCCAAAAACCCTAAGATCAACTATCAAATTGTCAAAATCTGAGTAGTTGGCATCTGAGGCAAAAAAATTTACCAGGAAAGCCATACAGCATCCCCAGCACATAGTTCGAGGTGATTTTAAAAAAAAAAAAAATTAATTAATTTTTTTGGACTACAAAAAAATTTCAAAAACAAATCAAATTATAAAAAATCCCTCTTGGGGGGGTTTGCGGGTTTTTTTTATCAAAAAAAGTTTATTTAAAAAAAAATTCTGACAGTACCACAGTACCGCCAACCTGCCATGATGGCAGGCGACAGCCCCTTGGGCCCACTCCCTCTAGCATAGAGGGTACCATTGGGGGTACTGCCCCCTACCATTGGCAGGGTGGTGGCCCCATCGGGCCCCCCACCTATGGGTGGCGATGGTGGGAAACCCCACGCCCTTTTTAATTTTTTTTTTAATAAACTTTTTTAACAAAGTTTTTCTATATATTTTTTTCTTTCAAACAAAAAAATATTTTTTGTTTTTTATATGTTTTTTTAAAAATATATATATATATTTTTTATGTCTTTTTTTAGTTTTTAAATAAATAAAAAGACAGTTTTTTGCAATATATTTTTTTTGCAAAATAATAATCATGAAACCTAGAGGATATTTTTGCTCACACCTCTAAATTTGGCGAGCCTTTATTTCTAGAGGTATTTTTGACAAATTTGGTGGAGATTTTTTTCCCCACTCAGCCCCTCTCCGTTGGGGCTTTCATTTTTGCATCCAATATTCATGAGGCCATAACTCGGCCATAGGGTGGGCTTTTTTGGTGCAATTGTTTTTGAAATGGGGTGGAATTTCATGCTCTTCGTAGTGGTGTGGGTATTTTCCAATTTTGACTCTTGATTTTTTCTAGAATTCTATTTTTTCAATGTTGTAGTTGTTTAGTTCTTGTTTTAGAGACTTTGACAGGTCATATCTTCTGCATCTGGACACTTTCTTAGGTGTTTTTTTTTTAAAGTGCATGTTTTTCATGTACTTCGTCATGGTGCTACCAGTTTCCTCTTTTTCTGTAAGAGAATTTTATTTTAAGTTGTAGTCTTTTTTGGAATTTATGGGCTCACATTGCATGTTTTTATCATTTGTAGATGCACTGAAATAAAGTGCCTTAGCTTTGTATGTGTAGTATTGGGATTCTTGCACATCACTTTGTGCCTTATACTCACACTATGATATAAAGTGCCATGGGGGTTGATGTTTACCTTTGTTTTTCCTTCATACATTTCTCATGCATATGTGACTTTTTTTTTCACATCCTTTATATCTGTTTGTACTTTCATGATTGCACCTTCAGATGTTCTTGGTTCCTTTTCATTTACTACTTTCAAGAATTTTGTTTCAGTGTACATGTCACGCCTCTCCCTTTTCAACATTATGGGGGGTTTCTACTGTTGGTGCTATTGCTTCCTTGGTTTTGTGTTGGAGTGAGCTATGTATACATTATTTGTTCCTATGTACTAGGCGGATGTAGTAGTTGGTTACCCATGCATTTCGGTGAGATGGAGCACTTACCACATGGACACTCATGCATTCCTATTTCTGGAGGCGACCTTCTATTTTCACTTGATTAGTTCTTCAGACTATTGGTACTTGTGCCATCTATATCTTTGAGTTCCAAAGGATTTTTTTTTATTTGGTTTTCCATCAGATTCGAGTAGTGTCATTGAGGGCAGTCATGCAGATTCTAGTCTTCTTGATCTTGATCATCATTTGTTTCAGAGAGGGTTTTTCTTTTAACATTTCATCAGTCATTCTACGACAATGTTTGTAGCTTCTTCATGCTTCAGTGGTGTTTTCCATGTTCATCCTTTTTTCCTATCTTTTGGTACAATTTCTTCTTGATTGGAGGCTTATTCATCCTTCACTCTTGTTTGGAGGCTTCTTAGTCCTTCATTTATATTTATCTCTTTTGGAGAGGAGTTTTCCCCATGATTTTTTCTCCTTTTCTCCTATTGTGAGAGATATTTTACATTTGTACATGGGTACCTCATCTAGCCTAGTTGTCAGGACCCATCTTTGCTTTCATGTATTTTGTCCTTAGTTTCTTAGCTTCTCCCTAAGTTCATCTTAAGGGGGGGTGTTAGAGTAATAAGTTGTTTACTTGATTGATTTAATCATATATTGATTAATTAATTAAGTCACCTTTACTTTATTTCACTTAAGCTAAACTTAGAAATATTTATTTTCCTTTGTTAAATTAGTCATGTCATCTTCTTCATTATGATCTTGACACTTGTCACATGCTAATTTAATCCTCTTCCTAGGGTTCTCACCTTTAGGGTTTTGATCTCCTTTCTTAAGGATTGATTCTTTGTAATTATTCACTTCTTGAGTAATGTATTCTTGCTTCATGTTTGCAGAGCACCATTCTTGTGTCTCTTGATCTACTTTGGTGACAGGTTATTTGCTTGTAGGTGTTCATTGGGATATGTGAAGTTGAATTATAGTACAACTATTACCTATGGGATAATGAGGTTATGTGCAAGTGTTCCTAAGAAATGTGTATAGCACTCTGATTGTTACACCAAAGAAAAGTGGGACTATCAAGAGGAAACCCAAACTTTGTCATCAACTGTCGAAGCCATAAAATCTCCTAACTAGCTAACACCATTGCTCGGTACTCATCCTCTAAAGATGATAATGCAATAGCATATTTCTTCTTGCAAGACCATGTGATAGGACTAGAACCAAGGAAAAAAAACAAAGCCAGAAGTGGACTTCCGATCATTGACATCACTAGCCCAATCACAAAGTTATGGCCTCCAGAAGAAAATATCTTATAAAGGCAAAAAAATACAGTCATTGCATTAAATTTGACGTCCAAATGGTAGTCGCAATAGAATACTAGGCCAAATTTTATGGCCATTTTCTCGTCACCGAATTTGCACAATTCGACTTACTAAAAAAATATTGTTTCAAAAAAAAATACAATGAATTTTTTTTTTTATAATTTTTTTTTAAAATTATGGTGGGGGTGGGGTAGGCTCCCTCACAACTCTCACATGGGTGTAGCACCACCTGTAGGCCTATGGCACATCATCGAGTATTCCCATGGAGGTAATGAACCCGCATAGATTCCTGTTGGTACAGACTTGTCACGTAAGGTAACCCTGCTGAACTAATAACAATGGAACAAATTTTTTTTTTAAGAATATAATAAACATACTTAAGTATTCTAATATAATAATATACTAAGTTGCATGACTAATTCCATTGGGGTACACGGGGTGACATTACTATACTAACCCATAACAATGATAACAAGATAACAATAATTAGACAATTACATAAATCTATTCATTCCCATTTCATCATTTAAAATATCTATTAACCAATAACCATATTCATAACATATGTACATAACACAACGAAAGATACTATAAAGATATGAAGCATTTATATTACCACAGAAATAACACAACTTAACACAACTATTACCAATGATCGTTCCTGAATAAATACATGGCCCAAATGAACATTACATCCAAATGATAGTAAAATACAATTGACAGAAAGTACATCTCAATAACTACATATACAATTTACAACAAGGTCATCCCAACACATGTGGGAGACAATACATCAATGAATACATTACATCTGAAGTATAACATACATCTGGTACAAGAATTACTGGATCATCAACATCCTCAAAAACCCTGCAATAAAAGATATATCTGCAACAGAAAGGGAACCCAACGGGGTGCGAAGCACGTTCCACCCAACCACCCCCGTCCTGAGAGTAGACAAGGAAGGGTCCCCGACCAAGCACGCCTAACAATAACAAGGACTAACTCCAAATAGATAACTTAACATTAAGGACCACTTAGAACTCAACAATGACAAATCCAAAGGCACAACAACAAACCACTTCAGAACATAACAAGTCATAATCACAACATCAATGAAACTCAAGACATAATATCAAAGACTATTTCCAACAATAACCAAAGAGAAATCAATAAATCACTTAACCACTACAGACACAATATCACTTAACAACTACAATCACAAAGTCACTCAACAACTACAAACACAATATCGCTTAACACTACAATCACAACATCACTTAACACGAGGTTACAATGCTTCCAGAGAACAAAGATCATGAACATCGCACAACAATTGATTAACTGTCGACATAGGAAGAGTGTCATGCATAAATTGCCACGACTTATCCTGGCTCAACCTTCCCAGGCTACTGGACCCCCATCCTAGGTTACCCTGGCTTGCCTCTACCGGCCGCCGGACCCTCACGCAAAGCTATTCGTCCCATCCCATCTCGAGCCTTATCATTCACTTGCTTCATGAGAGAGACATCCTTTATCTTTATTAGTGTGAAAGATCTCCATTAATTCTTTTAAATTATCACTTAGTTAAACTCTAGGTGAGTTACCCCGGTGCCCCTTTGTGTGCCGGACCCCCACAAAGAGCCACTCTCCTATCGACAACACACAAAGTACCATACCACAATAGATAGCCAGATAACATAACCTCTCCAATCCAAGGAGAAAACAAAACAAAGAAACTCACTCCAAACACACACTCCTTCCAAAGGTGGTACAAATCACATTACCCTCTCCTATTTCTCAGGAGGCACAAATCCCCATTCGTGGAAACTGAGTACAACATAATAGTACAACTCTACACCATTCCTAAGGTGATTCGCAAATTGAACCTCTACACAAAACATCTCACTCTAGAGAACTTCTCTGGAGGACTTACATAGACCCTTAACCCCATTTGCCTGACATGGAGAATAAAAGAAACATGATAGAAAAGCATTCCATCTTTGGAAGCCCTTAACAAATAACTTAAACTCTTACGAAAGGTGAGGTAAACCTAGGGTTTTTCCATACAACCCAATTATACAATGAAGAGAGTACCACAACAGACTTAACGAATAACCTCAAGAAAACAATTACTTAAAACAACTCCATATAAAAATGTTTCCAATACTCAATAATTTCATCAACAAATAAATCAACAATTTGAGAATATTCGATTCAAAACAAAACGCATCGTTTAATTCAAATTCGCACCATTACACTATAACATCATCTCTTTTAATTTTAACTATTCCATTTATTTATAATCACATAACTTATTTCCAATTTCCTCAATTAAACTATATCACTACATCTTGTAAAATTATCCTAATTCCATGCACACATATATATAAAATAAAAATACTACCAATAAAACATTTTATAAAAAAAATCATTTTAACAAACATATATTATAAAATTTATAAAATGTTATTCAAAAGAATATTATCTAAATTAATATATATATATATTGATTTACTGATTAAATAAAATTATATTATATAACAAACTCGAATTTATAAAAAAAATCCTAAGAAAAAATTTATTTAATAAATCAAATTCGAATTAAATTAAGTTAAATTAAATTTACAAATTTTTAAATAAAAATACGAATTTTAAATTCCAATTTCTCAAATCATTTAATGTACATATATTCATTTAATATATACCTATATATAAAACTATTTACAATAACCAAATTATTTAAATACACTGCTTATATAATATTAAATATTTTATTTATATATCTAATATTAAATATTATATATATTATATATATAATATTAATTGTTATATATATAATACTAATATTCTATATATATAATATTAAATATTAAACATATCATATTAAATATGAAATATATTAAATACTAAATAGTAAAACTAAAAACAAATAAAAAAAAAATGAATTAATTTTTCTTTTTTTTTAAAGAACACACTGGCTGAATAGAAGCCAACGCCCACAGTACATAGTACTGTGGGCCATGGGGGTACGCAGCCCCCACTGGCTGCGCCTAGCAGCCTCAGCTACTGTGCGCAGTCAGTGGTGATTGCGTACTACAGCCACTACTTTGGGGCCCATGGACGGTACGGCCGCGGCCGGCCGTCCACCCCCAATCAAAAAAAAATATATATTTTATTTTATTTTATATATAATTTAACTTAATTTAGATTTAACTTAATTTTATTATTATTTTATTTTATTTTTATTCTAAATTTATTTACATTTACTTTAAAACCCATACTTTTTCCCAAACACCCAGGCACGAAAATCTAAACGAATAAATAAACGCGTTTTAAAAAAAACAATAATAATAATAATTTCGTTTTATATTATATATATTTTTAACAACATACGAAACCCAAGAAGAATAATTTAACTATAATTTATTTTCTTCCAGAATACTAAAAACTCATAAACATGCATATAATTTTTCTACATACACAAAATTTACACAATGGACATATATATATATATATTATAAACCTTTAAATACCAAAAAAACTGTTTACCTCAGAGAATATATATTTAATAAAAAAAGAATTATTTATTTTTATTTATTTTACTTTATTTTATTTTATATCAGACAATCTAAATCTGGTAATGCAAGTTTAACCCACAAAAACAAATGATTTTCTTTTCAAGACAATGGTTTCGAAACTAAATTTTATTGAATATTCAAAGGGTTTTTACTATAGTTTTCAACGAAAAATCTTCAACATTCTATAGCAACTAATTTACAACTACAGAATCCTCTTTCACAAACACAGAATAATTAATTTTCAAACGAAAGGCACTTCAACGAAAGTTTGATTTCCAAAACAATAAACTAAAAGAAGTAATAATTTAGAAGAATCTGAATCCTTCGTCTGATGAAGAATCCTTTCTGTAGCCTCCTCTCGATCTCCTCCTGCAACTTTATTTTCCAATCTAACTTTTCTTCAGAACCACAATAATTTTTCCAAAAAACACCAAAACCCAAAATTGTTTTTTTTTTTTTTTCTTTTCCGTGATCCTAAAACAACTCGAAGCAAAACCCCCGTAGTGTGAATAATCTTCTCAAAAATAATAAATAATAATAAAAAAAGATTCAATAAAGCCCTTCCGCTTTCTTTTTCAAAAAGCCTATTTTCTTATTGGTCCTTTTTACAGCTTTTAAAAGCATAACTTATCCTCAATTTTAATTAAAATAATTTATTTAATTCAGATATTATCTTCACATGAATTTCTAATTAAATATTAATAAAAAGATAATATCTAATTATTCTCAACAATATTAATTTTAATTTAATTTCTTGCACTTTAATTAATTAAATACTTTTTAATTTACAATCTATTTAAATTTAACATCTTTCTAACTCTCAATTAAATCAAATAACAATGCAACATTAATTAATTATTTTATGAAATATGATTAATTAATTAAACACTAACCCAGAATTAAATAAATACTCAACAGTCAAACTACATAAAGACAAAGACACAACTTCAGTCATGACACAACAACTACAACAGGACGACAGACTTGGGACGGGGACACTTCCAAACCTACTCCTTTTTCAACATTTTTACCCATTGTTAATTTATTGCTCACTCTTTCCTACCAAAGCAAGTGGAATCGACTTATTCCCTAACTCTATCCAAATAAACATCAAGTAGCACATGTATATATATATATATAAAATCAAACATCCTATCGTGAGAAGGAATTGCAGTGTAGCAGGGCACTCGTGAACGAGTGATGCTACACTGTCCTCTCCCCTACTCTATTCTAACAATTACAATATCAATAACGAACTAACATTTCGAACCAAAATGATCATAAGATAACATGATACTTAACTACTACATCATAACTAATTATTAACCATTGCATTATAAAATAATACTGAATTCAAATAACATGATCACCACAGAATCATCATATCGACATATAAACATTAATGAAACAGTATTTGAATAAACAATAATCCAATCAACACATAGAGTATCATAAATCATACCAATAATGTCACATATAACAATTAACTAAACTACGCATCCACACACACCAAGTCGGTGAATGAATCACCAACACAAATCAGTATCATGCTAACACACAAGAGAAACCAATAGTAGCAAATAATAGTATCAAAAATATGGGGGTATTACAAACCCGCATTACCCTCGGGCAGTACAGATGTGCACACCCTCGGTATTAGGCACCGACCTACCTAGATTCTACTGAGGTGTAATCTTCCCTTTTATTTTGTTTTAAAACAAAGTTTTCAAAAGCTTTGAAAATATTAAAGCTTTAATTTTTATTTTTATTTTACAATTAAAAAAAATTGTGAATTTTTTTTGCAGAAAAAATATTTTTTAACAAAAGATTTTACCTCGAAATGCATGCAGGAGGCCGTATGACCCTTGCTAGGTAATTTTTTTTTCCCCGAGTTGACTTGCTCCAAAATTGATAAATTATATATGGAAATAAGGGTTTTTGGACTTTCTGAGTGCAATGGTGAGGTCAGTTTGGGCTCAAAACATTCCAAAAAGTTAAGCACCCCTGGATCTGACAAATAAACCCTTTCTTCAAACCCTAATAGATCTGACAAATGGAAGCCAAATTTGACAAAAAAAAGGTCAATCTTGACTATTCCAACAGCTTTGAATTCAATGGAGAGGTTTGATTTGACCTTGGATGCACTGAAAAACTACTTCAAGAAAAGATCTCACAAAAAAAGAATAAGTTTGTAGATCTGGAGCTCTGATACCATGTTAGCCAATGCATGATAACTCTAACACCCCACCTTAAGATGAACTTAGGGAGTAGCTAAAAACCATAAAAATAATAGAAGATGGGTCCCAACAAACAAGGCCAAATAAGGTACCCATGTACAAATAGAAGATCTCTATAATGTGGAGAAATAGACAAAACCTCATGGGAAAAACTCCACTCCAAGAAGAGATGAAAACCAAATGAAGGATTGGAGAAGCCTCCAAACAAGACAAGGTTTTCCCAAAAGATAGGAACAAAGAGAACACCATTGAAGCATGAAGAAGTTGCCAACACTGTCGACAGTTTTTGTAGCTTATTGTTAGAATAATAGCTAATAGTGGAGTGCTTGAGGTTGGATTATAATAAGCAATCATTCTTAAAAAATTTGTATAATACCAATGTTATTTATAATAGCTAAATAATGAGTGCTTGAGGTTGGATTATAATGAGGGAGGAGCTATAATACCAATGTGCATAATACGAGTATTGTTATTTTAACAAGGGGAACACCTTATAGCTAATAGGTTATTTATCTATTATAGTACAGTGTTCATTATCCCATAGTTAGATCCCATTATGTGGGAGAATAGTTGTACTTAGGGAGTGCAACTAGGCCAAATGAGGTACTCTGATACCATGTTAGAATTGTGAAACAAGCACAATTTACCACGAGCCATAGGATCAAACAACAACAAAAAAAACCATATTATAGTTGAGTGCTTGAGGTTGCATTATAATGAGGGAGGAGCTCTAATACCAATGTGCATAATATTAGTATTGTTATTTTAATAGAGGGAACACCTCATAGCTAATAGGTTATTTAGCTATTATAGTATAGTGTTCATTATCCCATAGTTAGATCCCATTATGAGGGAGAATAGTTTTACTTAGGGAGTGCAACTAGGCCAGATGAGGTACTGTAATACCATGTTAGAATTGTGAAACAAGCACAAAACCACGAGACACAAGATCAAACAAAAAAAAAGACACCTTCCACGCAAGATATCTAAAAACAATTGTAGACACATAAAATATACTAATTGATCTCGTGCACCTGATCCTGATTTACTAACACTAGTTCATCTTAAATCACTTTGTTACTAATCATTTAATTGAATAATCTTTACTTGATTAAATTCATCATATTTAATCTTTTAATTAAATAAATCAATTTTATCTATTTAAATCATTATCTCCTATTAATTAAATAAAGTATTTCATTTAATTAATCATTTTCTCCTCTTTTAATTAAATAATTCATTTTATTTAGTTAATTTCTAAAGTCATCTCCTTTAAATTAAATAAACTAACCTTTATTTGATTTAAGTCTAACACCATCCCCTTTTAATTAAATAAATCCAACTTTATTTAATTAATTCTAAATCCATTATTCCTCTCATCTTAATTTATTTAAATCCAAAAATCTAAGTCAAAATGTCAAATTAGCTAAACCTTCATCTAAATTAATCAAAGATCATGATTAATCCTAACTCTAATCCCTCAAATCCTCTAGATTTTGCAACTTGCACAAGTAAATCAATTTAATTGATTTATAAATTCCTCTATTTCATTCAAAAAGGGTATCAAGTTGGAATATTCTTCAAATTTGAAAATTTCCTCCCAAAAGGACTTGTCCATCCAACAAGGCATTAAAGGCCTCTTACATGTCCTTTTTCTTTAGCCAAGTGGCATTTAAGTCTTCTTTCATCTCACTTCTCCAATTTCAAATATCTGGACACCTAATGGCATTTATGTGCACATTCATCAAAATGTGCTCCACCTTTATCCAATAACATATTGACAAGTGGCATTTTGCCATTGGTTGATGTTTTATCCCGCATTCATCTTTTTTTCTCATTCTTCCATCATTCTCTTCTATAAATAGAAGGCTCTTTTACTAATTTGGGATCCACAATCTTAGGCATTTGATCCACAACTTGAGGAAAAGTCATTATCCACATATTTTGAGCAAATTCATCCAAGTTCATCAAGGTTTTCATAGTTCTTCATCCACCATAGCTAGGTTATGGAAAATTTTCATCGAGGAGTATCAATCTTCATCCATTGATCATCAAGCTTGCAAGGAATGGGGAAAGGACCATTTTACACTTCAAAATGGTACCAATGAGCAAGATTAGCTAGTTTTTATTCATGTTCTTCATTTATTTCTTGCTCTTGATATCTCAAATGAATTTCATGGGGAATGTTGTTTCTAACTTGCATATGGGACTAATGTTGCATTTTTTCTTCATTTTTGTGCAAGTCTAGGATCACCATTCACATTTTGGCACTAGAAGGAGGGAAAATTTGAAGAATCTAACACTTTTTTTTGAGAAATTTTGTTGTTTTCTTGAAGTTTTTGTGTCTACAGGAAACAACACCGTTGACAGAGAAACTACATCACTATCAATCCAACGACGCCATATAGCGATGCTGACAAACTCCAAACCCCAACACTGAGTTCTTCCCGCCATAGTATTTGAATTCCAAACAACGATGCTTGAGTCATTGCCCTGTCGACCAGTCATCCAAACTCCAAACTTCGTCACTGGTCAAAACAATGACGAATATGCGGTCACTGGTTTCTCCACATTCTAATGCTATCAGTCACAACGTCACCATACAATGATGCTAACTCCGTCAAACTGTGACACATATGTGGATTGCATCGTTGGGTTTGAATAAAAGTCAACTTTTAGGTTATTTGTTGTCTCTGGTTTTTTGTGAACTAATCAGTTTTGTAGGTTGAAGTCACGGTCAAGAAAGAAGGAGAAATAAAGGAGGATTTTTCTTTATGACATCTTCTTTTTATTGTATCAAGTGTTTTTAAACACTTTGGAAGAAATTATAATTCCATTATAAGGATTTGCTATCTTTTAAGCTTTAGGACTCGATAGATTTCATTTGGACTTAAAAAGAACCAAACAAAGGGGTTAAAAAGAATCTTAGGAACTTACTACATTTTGTTTTGGGCTTAACAATTGAACAAACAAATCTCACACTTCAAAGTTAGTGCTTAAAAAGAACTCATTTTATTTCTTTGAAGGTTAAAATGAACATGTGCCTTTTATGTTTTGTAACCCCTTATCCAAAGAAATATCATTTAAAATACATATGTGCTACTCTCACACCTCACGAAAATCTTGAGAATCAAAAGTATTTTTGTGATATTAATTTGTATAAGTGATTACCTCCACACTTCAATTTGGATTCTTAAAATTGAACAAAATCTTGCTAGTGTGAATGGAGTATATTGTGTGTGTTCTCTCTTTGTTTCTCAACAAAGATTGATCAAACTACAGATGTGCTTGCTTGCTATTGTTTATCCTTAGAGGGCCTACCTAGTGGGAAAAAGTAATCACCCCAAGGAACGACCAACTGGGAACACGCTAAAGCCAAGCGACTTCCACCTGGTATATAAGTGTGGGTACTTGAGGAAAGTTCAAGTATCATGAGGATTGTTCCGAAAAGAAGGACAACAATGGTCTCTTGTCATATGGATGATACCCTATGAATGGAATGCCTATACTATAACATTTTGTTTAGAAGTCAAAATCCTTATCTATTTGTTGGTGCAAGAACAGTCATTTTGAAGCTGCCCCACATTCTTGTGATTCTTGGTAGAGATGAGAAGTATGCAATGGGAGTTTCATGGGTACTAAAGCTTGGTTGAGTTGTAGAAGTGAGTGTCATGGAGGGGAGCCAATGTGGTCAAGCATTTAATCATCTGCCAAGAATAAGCGCAACTAGATTTATCCAAGTGGGGATTCAACAAATATTGTCTCTTAACTATCCATAGGGTTGTTCATTTTATTGGAATAAAAAAAACATTGTTTGGATCCAAAATATTGAAAACAAACATTCAACAAGGGCATCAAATTTCAAACCCTTTAGTAGAAGAAAATACCTTTGAAAGATTCCAAGTGCTACTGGTTGTCCCTTGGGATTTCATCCTTAGAGGACTCTAAGTATTTGGGCCCATTTCTCAATTTACTCTCTAAGTCAACATTAGGAAATTATTGCCTTGATTTTCTTGATTTCCACATAATGGACCTTATGGGATGAGAAGAAATTGAGACATAGACATTCAGTTTGAAAACTATACAAGAAGTGTGCACGTGGTAAAAATCAATTCATTAATTAAGATGAAATCAATTGAATCCCACACGTGTGCTTTTTTATCTTTTTTTATATGGTATTTTGAACAAAAACTAATCTTTTGGTTTGAAGTACTCTTAGGGAAAAGCATGTTCTTCAAAACCTTGGTCTTGTAAACAAGTCCCTCTTAGGTTCATTTAGGATCAAAACAACCAATCACTTTCATCCATCTCAAACATCAATCAAATCCCATCTCACAAACAATTTTTGAACCATTGGAAAAATCATTCATACTGGACTTTTGGTAAAATCCTTCAAATCAACGTCAAAATATCCTTGTTTGGCTAGGTGTGTGTGGATGAATCCTTCCTCATACATCTAGTTAAGTTATCATCCTTGTGGACAAGTTTATTCCAAGATAACATCCAATATCTTTGGGTTTATAAGTCCATTATCCAAATCAAATCAAACCAATCCAATCAAAAATCCTAGAGTCTAGCATTGATCCAAAGTTCCTAAAAGTTCAACACC
>VDFB02045487.1:0-30070 GCA_007258455.2 Sequoia sempervirens | reverse complement strand
GAATGGATCGAGAGCTTCATTGTCAGAGGAAAGGAGATCTTGGCTCGGATGTTCCAGTTGAGAGAGAATGCTCATAAACTTCGTCAAAGCATCCAAGGATTTGAACAAACATGGGCTGAAGTAAAACCTAGGCATGAGATTATCATTGTTGATTTAGACATAGCCTACGGTTCAGCAGTTTCAAAGGAGCACAAAAGACAAATCCTTGCATGGAGAGAACGTCATGTTTTCAAAGTTAAAACCTATGAGAGGATATCTGAAGAATTCATCACCTACAGGCAAAGGGTCGTTGAAGCTCTCCTTTTCATCAGTGAATTTGTCATAGAGATCCCCTCTCAGTACAGTCTTGAAGATGGTTCTTATGTCGGGCTTGAGGAGGTGCAAAATCAGTTCCAGAACGTTGTTCATAGTTGCAGCCCAGTTGGCGGAAGGATAGGTCATGTTTCAATGATGTCAGCAAAGTTCAATAAAGCGGCCAATGAGATTGAAGATTTCCAGAGATCTATTGCAGATGCCGAAGATATTCTTGAAAAGCGGTGTTTTGCTGTTGATGGTATAGATGCACCGAACCGGGACACAATCTCAGATTTCCTAGCGGATGTGATCGAGCTTTAAAGCAGCTTTCTTCTAGAAGCTTTCTTTCCCGCTTTCTTTCTATTCTTGGAATCATCCTTATCCATTCTTCGAGGATAGAAAGAAGATAAGATGTAATAGCTGGCGTTTCCCGCTTTTTCTGCTTTTTAGGGTTTTATCTTTCTAGATTTAGTAATAAAGCTTGCTTGCTGAGCAAGCCCTAGATTGTGAAAGCAAGGAGATTTTAGGGTTCCCTACTCCTCTGCTTCTCTATAAATAAGAACCTTTGCTCATTTAGTTTCTTTAACGGTTATTGCGATAACAAACTGCTGAGTCTCTTTTAGCCAGTAAGTTGTTATTCAGTGTCAGTTCACTTTGTGTTGGAACGGTTATTGTCATAGCAAATTGCGAGCCTGTATTGCAGCAAGTTGTTATTCAGTTTCAGTTCAGTGTGTTGTGATAAGCAAATTGTTGAGCCTCTCTAGCCAACAAGGAGTTAGTGAGATTGTTGTTTTCTATTTTGTTAAGAATAAGTTTGCAAGCCTCCTTAGCTGCAATTTCTTGTTTAAGGCATGTTAGAAGGGAGTTTTGTTTCAGAGATTTGAGTAATAAAATCATGAGCCTCTTTTGCCTTGGTCGAAAATCTCAGATTTCCGTTATCTATGTTATGCTTTCATGATCTTTATTTCAGCTTACAGTGAAGTGTGTAGGTGTTTGTTGGGAGAGAGATTATTAAAGTATTTTTGTCAGAGAATCTACCTTGTTAATTTCTAACTTCTCTTGCTCTGCTATTACTTGAGAGGTTAGGAACGTCTTTAGTTTAAGTTAGTCGTAGTTGAACTTCTTATCAGAAAATCTCAGTATGGGCAGCTGGTTTAAAAACCTTGTGCTCTAAGCTGATCCAAAAAGATAGGCAACTTAGTTTTAGTTTACTTTCTTTCAAACACCATCAGCAAGAGGGAGCTTCCCCTCCTAATTTGAAGAGCAGTTTATCTGTGCATAGCTATCCGTTTTCAAATCCGCATTCCAGAGGTGCGAATTTAAACGCCAACATATTAGAATTAGATCATTGAAGCTTCGAGCTTCATACTCGTACAAGGCCATGAATGACATCATCTTGATTGACATGTGGTAGGTGGTGTTGTAACAATGCTCCCCCAAGTAGAGTTGTTTGATCCAAGTTTTTCTATTGATCAACAACATAATTTCTCAAATAATCTCCACCCATTTGTTCGCAATCTCAGTTTGGCTATTTGTTTGTGGGTGGTGGTTGGTGTTGGGTGTGAGCTCGGTTCCCACCTAGAGGAAGAGCTCTTTCCAGAACAAACTCATGAAGCGATTGTCTCTATCACTCACAATGCTCTTGGGTAGTCCATGGAGTTTCATCACTTCCTTGAAGAACAGATCAACCACTGGTGGTGCCTTGAAATCTAAAGAAATGGAAAAGAAATGTGCATATTTGTTAGTCTATCCACAACAACATATATACAATCCTTACCTTTGACATTAGGAAGTCATGGTGAAATCCATTGAAATACTTTCCTTTCCTATTTTTAGATGGATAATAGTTGAAATACTTTAGGAAGCCTTGTGATGAAATCCATCAAAATACTTTGTGCTCCCTAAAGATGGTTGTACTCCAAGTGTAGTATGAAGGGAAGGAAGACATGAATGTTGCCTCCACCTTTGCTAGGTCTTTGAGATGTACAAGGTGTAGATGAATTTGAAATAGGATGTTGCGATTGTGATGGCTCAACCTTGTCTAAAGGATCAATTTTTTCCTCAAAAGGCATTGATCAAAAACAAAATAGAACCAAGTTCAACAAAACATTTAAGGAAAATACAAATCACCTAATAAACAGCTTGTCACATTAATTATGTGTCATGAAGCTTATACATGATAGCCAAAAATATCATAAGTTCAACACCTAATAATACTCCAGATCCTCATACTATGTCTACACCACCATCAAGTACTGTAGGAGTAGGAACATTAGGATTAGGATGGATATCCTTAAGTGGCCAAGGGTAACTTGGGATCTAATGTAAACATTCCTCTACAATTTTGCAAGAAGAACCATGTTGTCAATGCCAAATGTTGGCTTGTAGTCCAAAAGAGCCTTCTTTGTTGCTATCCTCATCTAGTCATCCACCATTTTTGTCTATATTAGGCCAAGTATTTTTGTTTATATTAGGCCACTACTTGGCGTGAACAATATTAGATTTGTGGAACATAACTTTACCACAATCCAACAAGCTCTAGAACTTGCTTTTCTTAAATGCATGGATGCATTAGATAGGGTCAAATTAACAGACACTTTTATCTCTTTTTGTGAGATTGTGATTGAGGTAGGCCACAATATGTGATACAATTTATCATAGATGATGTTGTTAGTTGTGTGGTCCTTGGAGATTTTTGATGAAGCAGTATCCCACATTGTTTTGGAGTTCATGCTTGGCGCATTGTCTCGATTTAACCTTGGAAGACTGTAAGAACCTACCCCAATTTGGAAACAAATTTTTCTGATTTTACCAGTTGATCTTTCAGACATTTCGTCAAACAGTTTACTTGTGTGTTGTCTGAGATCAGCCCTGATTGCTTTTGATAGGAAATAAACTGACTTAAGGCATTAATGGTTGTCCCACCATTTCATGGAAGTGTCAATTCTTTACAGACAGCTATATTTATTCAAGACATACAACATTTAGCTGATATATCTCTTCAGTAATTCAATATTCGAGACCCGGAATAAGGATATCATTAAAGCAACCACAGAATTCTAATTTATTAAATGTTGCAAGCAAGTAACTCAGCCTTACACAGGGACTACAAGTTCAGAAGATTTACATACAGTAATTAATAGCCAACATATGCTGACCTGTTGAATCCATAAGCCCGCAACAGTATGTCCCTGCTGACCACTCAGAACCGCAGCTTAACTCACACAAGCTCCTCAAATGACTTTAGTCAGGCCCGATTTAATTTAAAAAGCGGCTATTTCTTCTCTCCCAGACTTCGCCGAACATCATACGATAATCTTCAATTTGTTGCATCTTTTCTCATACCATCGGCTCCAAGAGATATAACGTCTTGAAAGTATTATTAAAAGTCGTGGAGTTATATTTGAGGCTGACGCGGTTATTGTATTCCTTGACTTCGTCTCCCAATGATATTTTCAGTAGCCCAAAGAATCACATTATATGCTTCCCAAGGATATGCGACAATTGACTCTTTGTATGCAACGGTTTCTTTTTGAGGATTTGCAATTTACCAATTCCGACTTAAAGCTTCAGATATGCATTAAAACACCACTCACTGAATTTGCAGATATTAAAATACGTGAGCGCGCTTCATTCAATAGCATAATAGAAGAGACGGTGGTGATGTATCTTTAGAAATAGCTACGGGTTTCTATTTGAATTGCACATCTCTTTAATAATAGTTTCGGCATCAATTGCTAAGAGTTAGTTGATATGAACATTAACCTTCTTCTCGTAAATATACTCTACCCACGATTTGGGCAGAAGCGCGCCTATGCTTTAATAGCTTTGCCAATTATCAAGTTCTTTGCAACAAAATGTAGGCATCGGCTTCACAGTGCCACAAGTCACGTTTCCATTCCCATGCTCCTGTTGATTCATTAAAAAAATGAAACGGCTTTCAAAGACCACCCGATTCTTCAAAAATCACTTTGCCGCAACTGTTCATGAAGATACGCATTATCAACACGAAGATACGCATCATCAACACAACTTCTTCCGTCATAGAGTTATTTTTAAGCCATCCGTACGATTCTTAGAGAAAATCGTGCTTCCTAAATACATACTGGTTACATTTGATTTTGAAGGCATCGAATTATACTTATGAACAATGGCACTTACTTCATTATGGCAAAGAAAGAGAAACGGTTTAAGAAAGATGAAACAACTCCCTCAATCTGAAGAATCCCGACTCCACACTTTGCTTGACAATCTTTAAAGTATCGACAGTATCAGGATGATTCTGAATCCTTAAATAATTCCCTGAAGAATTGCGAATTTCTAAACTGGGACTGCTCTTTAATTTTTGAATCGATAATATATCAAAAACTATCAATTATAACTTGGCCCGTTCAGTCTAAAAATATAACAGCATACGATGTGCTTGCACGGCAATCTGATATATAAATACATTCAACTGATATTTGAAAATAACTAAAATTTCAATAACACCAGATATCGAATTGAAAAACGGGGAACTTTAGAATTCAATCTTTATTGATACAAAATCCAATACAATTCTCCTACAAAACTTCCAGCACTGAAAACAATTTATTCAACATAGAAAATTCTGAAATGTCTTCTAAATAAGCTTCACAAAAATTCATTTAATCTACCTAAATAAGCACCAGCACAGCCTTTGAAGTGAGACTGTCAGGCACCATCCTGGGTGTATCTTCCAACACCAAAGAAGTTCTGGATGAATTCCAACTAGATACCTGTTTCACAAAACCAAATCCAATCTGCAAACAATGAGCTCCTCCATTCTTTTATTCACCTCCTCCTTGTAACTCCTGATGACTGCTTGCCTTCCCCTCTTTTCTCATTTCTTCTTTAATTTGAATTCTTTTGTGAAAATCAAAAGTAACTTTATTTCATTTATTTAACTTTTCTAATCTTAAGTTACTTTTGCTCCAATTAATTAATTTAAGTTGTGTAATGTCCCCATTTTAGCTATTTGCCTTTCGGTGACTGATAGCCTATTTCCAGAAGCCCGTAGGCTCGTAAGAGGTTAAATTAGGGTTTCTTATTTTATAGGGACTTTGAAGCATTTTTGATGGCTTGCATATTAGAGTTTTTGATGCATGTCTGGTGGAGTTTTTTTGGTTTTCAAAGAGCTTCACAGTGGTATGTTTTGCAAAGGCATTGGGCATCTTTTTCAGAATTTACTATTTTTAGTAAGTTCTATTTTTGGCAGTGCCATCTTGGGCAGTGCAATTTGGAGCATATTTGGCTTTCAGCATTTTGAGGCTCATTTTGGGTAAAATGATTTATTCTAAGTCATTAATGTTTTAATTTCTTAGTGCCCCCCTTGGCCTAGTATTAATGACTTTAAGTTGTTTTAAAAGGTGGCCTCTGAGGGTGGATGTCTCATTGAGAAATTATTTAAATATTTCTAAAGTAAATATTTCTCCTTAAGTCTTGGATGACTAGAAAGGTGAATATAATGTTTTAAAATTAAAATATTTCAAAAGTGAAATGGGCATCTCTTTTGGAGGGAAAAAGATGGAAGCTGAAGAGCCAACAGTATCTTCAATTCTATAAAAGCAGGCCATTGCTCATTCATTTATCATCTTTGGAAAAATATAACAAAATGTTGCCGGATTGAATTCAAAACCCGGCTAAGGGGAAGCTTAGCAATTTGACTCCATTATTCGGGCCTGAAACTATGGTTCCCTAGATGGTGGATTGAGAGTGTGCTTCATCCAGAAGTGCACATTGAGCTTCAAAGTTGAAGATTTTGTAGTTTTTGATAATAATTTTCAGAATTGTGTTTGCTGGTCATATCATGGCTAAATGAGGTTTTCATTAACAACTTTTTGTATGATTGTTATGTGCTTCTAGGTATTGAAGAAATTGATTCCTAGTACATGGGCGCCCCTTCCCACAGAAGAGCATAATTTAATTCAAAGTATTTAATTTTATAATGCAAAATCAACCCTCCCAGCGAAGCTGTACCATTCAATAGCGCATTGAAGTTTGTGCCAAATAATTGAAGGGAATTTGATGCGGTTTTAGTGTTGCAACTTAGTCGCCTATCCTCCAAAGAGGCTTTGCATTTCATTTCATTCCATTTGGAGGTATATTGATGAAGTTGTGAGCATTTGATTGAATTTATGTTTTCTGGTTTGAAAAATGAGATTGCTTAAGGTTCAGATTTTGGTTTGATTTTCAATAATTCAGAAGGGTATCATAGAGAGAGATCATTTTCTATCAGTTGTACTTTGATTCTATTGAAAACACTTGTAATTTTTAGTAGTTCTCTACATTGTAAGGCTGATAACAGTAGTACTGTTTTAGTCCATTTATTACTGCTTTATTTGTGTTTAATTATCACATTTGTAACCCCTGGATGGTTTACCACCAGTGTGGAAAAAGAACTTGTTAATTCTCTCATTTGTACCCACTGAAAAGTGGTGAATTCCCGCTCACGAGTGGATGACCGCCACAGCGGATGAATTAGTTTGTTTTGTAATCTCTTTCCCCCCATTGATTTAGTGGAAGTGCGGAATTCTTTCATGGCTGGTTCACCGCCTAATTATTTCAACTTTGTAATTCTTACTTCACCATATGTTAGCACCTCGCCTTCAAAGGGATCTTGTGTGCACATTCTTGGCGTTGAGTTTTATCATTTACTTCCAGCTTAGTATTTCAAGTTCAGATTATTGCTAACAATCCCATCACCATAAGCTATCACCTCGCCTTCAATAGGATCTTGGTGAACTTTTTTGGTGAAGGTTACTTTCAAGTTGGATATCTTTTGGGATCTAACGCTAACATTTGGCGTAGTGTTGGTTTGTGTTGTGGAAGCATCGAGAATTCAAAGGAAAAAATTAAGGGGTATATTTCAGTGCTATCAGAATAGAAGATCATGCCATCCTGTTGATCAGTGCTTCATGTTTAGGCAGAAGAGTGATAGAGATCTCCGGTACTACATCGAAAGTTAGAGCAGATTCTAGTTCAGCTCCTTGTGGTATCCAGAAGTTGGAAGTTAGGCATGGCTAATGAAGAAGAGATGAAGTTGGTAGAGACTCTCTTTATGGCTAGAAAGAGACTTGGTAAAGAATTTCAGTCAAGAGAAAATGAAGAGAATGTTCTTCATTTGTTAGAACAATGTTTGAGACGTGTGAAGCCATCACCTTTAGAGAAAATGGAGTTGGCACTAGCTCCTATAGTGAATACTTTGAATCAGCCCTATTGGTTGGGGCATCCTGATAAATAAACCAAGCTGCTGATTTCTTCCTGTTTCATGGAGATAATAAGAATTGTGATTCCCCAATTGACCTATGATGACGAAACTATGAAGACCATATTAAATATGATAGTGGAAAGTTTTCAAGACCTTGATGAAACTGATAGCAATCAATACTCTAGAAGAGTTGCTATATTGAAGATCTTTTCATAACTCAAAACAAGTATTTTGTTGGTTGAATTGGGTATGCAAGATCGAATATATTATTTGATCCATTATCTCTTCATTTCAATTTGGAGTGAACAAGAAGAGGATGTAGTTGCAGCAATGAGAAACATTTTAATTTTAACTATCAATGAGATGGATGGCATTCCAAAATCCATCTTAACTTTTCTGTTAAACATTCATGAACAAGAAGGAAAGAATTCCTCTACTGCTGGTATGTTGATTAGAGATTTGTTCATTCAGTGTGAGAGAAAATTGAAGCCACACTTGAAGAAGACAAAGCAGAAAAATGAGGTAGTCATTAATGCAGAAAACGGAAATAAAATGTTGTTTCTCAGGAAGTACCTATTGATATGTAGTTGTCCACACATGTTGAGGATGAGTGCAATGAGGCAACATCAATTTTGAGTACACATGAAGAGTCTATGACAAGGAATCAAGAAGACTTCCTTGGTATGCTTGTAACAATTAATAAATAAATCAGTGATATATCTTTACATGAAGGGCTCATTGAAGACAAGAAGGATGAAGTTTTAAAATCAGCTAGTAATGAAGATCCTTTACTTCACTTCAGTGAAGATGACATGAGTAGTCATGGATTTGAATCTTTTGATCATCAAACTAAGCTGTTGGAGAAATATTTTCATGAAGATATCAGTTTTGGTGAGTTGGGAGGTGTCTCATTCAGAGATTCACCATTCCAAGAGGAGTACGAAGGGCAATTTCCTCTTGATCAAAGTAATCAGCCCTTCAACATTTGGGATCCGGGTGTGAAGGCACCTAATTTTGTTAAGGAACTTGTATGGGATAAATTTCCCTTTGATCCCAATAAAGAACAAAATTCAGATTTCACTGCAAGCTATGGGATGGCCTTTGGAGGAGAAGTTGTTTTTGACAAAATAGCTTGCATGAAAAAGTCCCATAATGACCATTTTAATTTGGTTGCAGCCACTAAAGAAAAGTTTGTCGCTGCTAAAACTTTCAGGTTTGCAATCAATAATGACTCATTGATCAAGTTGGGGGCTTTTTTTATATATAATCAAGGAGACAGTGAAGGGGAAATAGAGCTAAAAGACCACGGGGCCTTTGCTGATGAAGAGTTTAGAAAAGTTCTCAAGTTCAAATCAGATTTTCCTCTTTATGTAGTTGATTGTGAACAAAGGTGCAAAGAATTGGTAGGATTTGATTCTCTTCATGACCTTGAGCATTTTTAGTTGGTGGGTGGTGAAAAACAAGAGTCTTGGAGCAGCTATGGGGGCAACAAAGACAAGAAACAGAGTTCTGATTTTGAAATGCAGCCTATCAGCAGTTCACCATCCTTGCATTTTTGTGAGTGGAATGGTCAATTCATGTTTTTTGTTGAGGATGAAGTGCATGCTTTATTTAGATTTGACCGCTCACATAGTTATTTGCTTTATGAAATCAGAGTATTTATGTTGGATTAATGATCGGGATTACACCTACGAATTCACAAAGATCATTGGTGCATTTCAAGGATGTGAAAGAAAGGTTGATAAGCTTACTTCTGAGCTAGAATCAACGAAGTGCATGTTAGCGAATGCTCAGTTGGGTGTAATGGAGGTAGGAGACCAGCTAGCTGATTTCAAACATCCCCGAGAATGTGGGGACGAGTTATACTTTGATTGATAATCCTCTGAACTTGCTTGTAAGTGGATGCATAAGAGGTTTAGAGAATTTAGTTGCCATATGGGATTTGTTGATTCATGATAACTTTCCCATCTTTGACATCAAGGTGTTGTCAAAACTTGTTTTGGTAAGACATATTGTTTACATGCCTGACAGTTTATCCTTTGGATTGAGTAATGCTCACACTAACATGTCTTGGGAGTTGGATTGGAAGACAATGTTTGGTTCAGGCTCCCTTCTTTTTGAAACTTTCATGGATAGACTTCAGTGGTTCACCAAAGAAGTCAATATTTTCTTGAGTGTGCATTTGGAGTTGTTTGGCACTTGGGAATGTGTTGTGAATTTCTTCAGGGACGTGGTGGATCGTTCTTGGTCAGGTATCCTTGTTTGGCATCCTCAATGTGAAATGAAAAAACTTTTGGGGTATGGTAGGAAGGTTCTTTGGAGGGATAAGGATCAAAATTTCAGAAATAATGATGTTGTTCCCTTCCTTACCAACCACTTGATGAGATTGGAGAGAAATTTTGAGCAAAAAATGGTTCTTTGTTGTGATGGAACCGGTTGTATGGGTGTTTCTAGCTTTGAATCTAAGCAGATTGGTCAAATTGAATGAGAATTTTCAGTATGGCAGCAGCTGTTAGTTTCTTAGCATGTTGATTTCTCTTAGATCAGATGTTGAGACATTCGATTTTGACTTGGTGGGCAGCTGGTACGCTCATATTTTCACTTCACAATCTCTCTTCAGAGATGATTTTTGGCCTCAAGTAGGAAGAATGGTGGTTTGGATTGATCAAAACCAGTTTTTGGAGAGAGTTCGAGTTCTTTTCATTGATTACCTACACACATTCTTTGATATCTATATTTGGGGCAGCGAGTTAGTAACTGATTTGGTTCACCAGTTGGAGACTCTTGAACTGAAATACGTGAATATTTCTTGGAGTTTTTTTAGTGATTGTATATCCTCTTGGATTGAAATGGAGTGTGGAGCATGGTTCTTGGTTTGGCATTGGTTTGATGACTTGTTTAAGAACATTTTTGTTGCTGATCAGAATTATGACAGCAAGGTTTGGAGGTCCTACAGACTTATATGGGACCCGTGCACTGACATGTTTGGTGCAGTGTCTTTTGTGGATCGTGACATGTTGCTCCACCTTGAGAATTCAAATGTTTTAATCAGAGTAGCGCAACGGATTAGAGGAATAGTGTTCCTGAGGATGATTTGGAATCCTGGTATCACTTGGGTTCGCTATTCAGTAGCTAAAAAAGATGAAGCTAATGTTGGCCTTTTAGAGTTTTCTTCTATGGTGTTTCTGATTAGTTTTTATCAGGAGGCTTTTTGTATTGGCATCCAGCAATGCAGTGCTTACATTAGTTGGTGCTACCTTTCTCCTAGGTTGATTTGGGACCCAAGGATCATATTTAGTTTCAGTTTGGTTCAGCATAGTGTTTTTGGGTTGGCATTAAAATTGCTTGAGGACAAGCAATTTTGGGAAGGGCAGATTGTTATGTCCCCATTTTAGCTATTTTCCCTTCGGTGACTAATAGCCTATTTCCAGAAGCCCGTAGGCTCGTCAGAGGTTAAGTTAGGGTTTCCTATTTTGTAGGGGCTTTGAAGCATTTTTGATGGCTTGCATGTTAGAGTTTCTAATGCATGTCTGGTGGAGTTTTTTGGGTTTTCAGAGAGCTTCGTAGTGGTACGTTTTGCAAAAGCATTGGACATTTTTTCAGAATTTACTATTTTTAGTAAGTTCTATTTTTGGCAATGCCATCTTGGGCAGTAGCATCAACAGTCAAATTAGTTTCCATTTCGGGCAATGCAATTTGGAGCATATTTGGCTTTCAGCATTTTGAGGCTCATTTTGGGTAAAATGATTTATTCTAAGTCATTAATGTTTTAATTTCTTATTGGCCCCCTTGGCCTAGTATTAATGACTTTAGGTTGTTTTAAAAGGTGGCCTTTGAGGCAGACGCCTCATTGAGAAATTATTTAAATATTTCTAAAGTAAATATTTCTCCTTAAGTCTTGGATGCCTAGAAAGGTGAATATAATGTTTTAAAAATTAAAATATTTCAAAAGTGAAATGGGCATCTCTTTTGGAGGGAAAAAAGATGGAAGCTGAAGAGCCAACAGTCATCTTCAATTCTATAAAAGCAGGCCATTGCTCATTCATTTATCATCTTTGGAAAAAATAACAAAATGCTGCTGGATTGAATTCAGAAACCGGCCAAGGGGAAGCTGAGTAATTTGACTCCATTCTTCGGGCCTGAAACTATGGTTCCCTAGATGGTGGATTGAGAGTGTGCTTCATCTAGAAGTGCACATTGAGCTTCAAAGTTGAAGATTTTGTAGTTTTTGATAATAATTTTCAGAATTGTGTTTGCTAGTCATATCATGGCTGAAGGAGGTTTTCATTAACAGCTTTTTATATGATTGTTATGTGCTTCTAGGTATTGAAGAAATTGATTCCTAGTACATGGGCGCCCCTTCCCACAGAAGAGCAGAATTTAATTCAAAGTATTTAATTTTATAATGCAAAATCGGCTCTCCTAGCCAAGCCGTACCATTCAGTAGAGCATTGAAGTTTGTGCCAAATAATTGAAGGGAATTTGATGTGGTTTCAGTGTTGCAACTTAGGCGCCTATCCTCCAAAGAGCCTTTGCATTTCATTTCATTCCATTCAGAGGTATATTGATGAAGTTGTGAGCATTTGATTGAATTTATGTTTGTTGGTTTGAAAAATGAGATTGCTCAAGGTTCAGATTTTGGTTTGATTTTCAATAATTCAGAAGGGTATCATAGAGAGAGATCATCTTCTATCAGTTGTACTTTGATTCTATTGAAAACACTTGTAATTTGTAGTAGTTCTCTACATTATAAGGCTGATAACAGTAGTACTGTTTTAGTCCATTTATTACTGCTTTATTTGTGTTTAATTATCACATTTGTAACCCTTGGATGGTTTACTGCTAGTGTGGAAAAAGAACTTGTTAATTCTCTCATTTGTACCCACTGAAAAGTGGTGAATTCCCACTCACAAGTGGATGCCCGCCGCAGTGGATGAATTAGTTTGTTTTGTAATCTCTTTCCTCACACTGATTTAGTGGAAGTGCAAAATTCTTTCATGGCTAGTTCACCGCCTAGTTATTTCAGTTTTGTAATTCTTACTCCGCCATATGTTAGCACCTCGCCTTCAAAGGGATCTTGTGTGCACATTCTTGGCGTTGAGTTTTATCATTTACTTCCAACTTAGCATTTCAAGTTCAGATTATTGCTAACAATCCCATCACCATAAGCTATCACCTCGCCTTCAATAGGATCTTGGTGAACTTTCTTGGTGAAGGTTACTTTCAAGTTGGATATTTTTTGGGATCTAACACTAACATTTGGCGTAGTGCTGGTTTGTGTTGTGGAAACATCGAGAATTCAAAGGAAAAAATTAAGGGGTATATTTCAAGTTGTCTTAATTAATTAATTTAAGCTGACTCAAAATTGGGAACATTACAAAGAGTCAAAGACATTAGTAAACTTCTGAGTTAAATTTGTAGTAGAAAGGGGGTGAATCATTACCAAATTTATCTACAATCACATCAATGTGTTGATTATGATGCACATCTTCACAAATGGTAGGGAACTTCTTTGCTCAAGCGCGAGGAGTTTTTCTATAGACTTTCCTTGCATTGTAGGCCCTTTGTGCTTAGAAGATGAACTAAAAATAAATGATGGTTTCAAATGAGTAGGTTGAATCTAGCTTTGCCACTTACTTGGATGATAGGACTCTTATTGCATATGTTTTTAATGAGAAATTTTGGTTAGATGCATGGAAAATTGCGCAAAATTCAAAGCCTTTGCTCAGATTTTTGAGACTAGTTGATGGGAAAATCCTCCATGCATTATTTCCATGAGGCTATGGATAGGACCAAGAAGGCTATGATGACCAACAATGATGTGGAGAAATACATGATATGTGAGACTATTGATGACATATGGGATTAGTAAATGCATTGCTACCTCCATGTTGTTGGATACTATCTCAATCCAACATTTTGTAGCGAGTTCTTTAGAAATAATGTAGAATTGATAGAGGGTTTCTTGAAATACATTGTGAGATTTCCTCATTTATTGGAGCAGTGGGCAATATTTTCTCCAATGAATGTGTTGTAGCAGATAGGATGACCTTGAAACTAGGTATTTGCAATCGACTTTGCCTTTTCTTTCTTTGGAAGTTTTAAATTTGAACTTCTAAATACATTAGAGATATTAAATAGTTTATAGATGATAGAATATTAATAAAGTTTGTTTTTGGTCAGTGCATTCAATGGTGAGATATTTTTGGAAAGGATGCCAAAGACCTACAATGGGTGGCAATGTGTATATTGAGCTAGCCTTGTAGTTCTTCGACTTGTGAACATTCTTGAAGTGTGTTTGAAGTTGAACATGTACACTCCAAAATCATAATTGTTTCACTCAAAAATAGATGAATGATTTAGTGTTTATTCACCACAACCTTGGCCTTTAGCTCAAGAAAATTCAAGGTAAGAAATTATTAAGTTAAACTATTAAATTCAAATAATTTTGGCAACTTGCAAATTTGAAATCAATTTGAATTTGTTGCATAGTGTGCCTACTTGTTCCATATACTTCAAAAAATTATGCTTTCAATTGATAATATCAGCCAAGGATTATGATTGGATTGACTTTGACAAGAATGATCTAGACTAAAATGGATCACAAATGATGAGGAGCCATTGCTTGATGATGAGGGCCTTAGCCATCCTGGATAAGCTATTTGTTAAACATGAATGCAATTAATTACTCATAAGCTAGGATGTTGTTGCTTCAACATCACTATCTATAGCGCCCTTGTGGAGTGTAGCCTCATAGGCGCTTGCTCTATTTTGTTGCTTTGTGGTTTGTATTTTGTAATTTGTAATCAATTTCTAGGTTTGAACTTTGAACATAGATACAGAGAATGACTATGCACCATGTTGTAATCAATCAACAACCTCAAAATTAATAAATGAAATCCTTATTTCTTGTTTTACACTCTTATTTTGTTTGACTTTCTATCTCTATGCAATTTATTGGGCATTAAATATTAAAATCACTTTTTTTTTCTTTTTTTAATGTAAGTTTCAAAATATTTTAATTTCTTGATTAATTGAATTATGAATATACTTTTGGTTTCTGAACCAATCCTAAGAAACATTTTTGCTACTATGTGTAATTCTTCCATTCGTCAACTTCTTGACCCCATAGCCCAATGGACTAGGCTATTATGGGTTTGTTTTTCTTTCAAGCAAGAATTCCCTTGTGAGGGGCCACAAATGTAGTGTAAAAACACTAGCATAAATCCTGGGCTTTAATGTTATACATTATATAAGGCCTTGCCTTGTAGTGCCTAATTAATGCCTTTTAGGCATGAAGCATCAAACTTTGCCTTGTCCATTTTAAACAAAAGTTCTTGAACCTTTGTTAAGTATCAATCTTCAGTAGGTTTCATCCAATGGTCAATGGGTCTCCATACAACATTAAGGCTTATAAAACTGAGAAGTCAAATCCCTCCTTTAATATGTTTAAATTTGATGGCTAGCAGCATCAATGTAAAGTGCAATGTGCTATAAAAAACTAAGTGGCTCTGCCACATGTCTCGTACATGCAGTTTTGAAGGAAAAGAAGTTTGAATGCCATCTGAAAATTCTTCTTCTTGTTGATCGTGTCTTTTAATCGGATGACACAGATTTGAGTAGTACTCCTATAAAATTGTGAGGCAGTGCGTTTATGAAGACAGTTTGTAGGGCCTGATTCATAAATAAAAGTACAAAATGCTATCTGCAATCAATCTTTAAAAGATCTCATCCAATAACTCACCAGCAATGAAGCACCAAAAGGAATCAATGATGTGATTGAAAAGATTATTCTGCATGACAGCTAATTAGAGCTATGAAGAACATTTGAAGCTATTAGCCTCTATGATTTCTGCCTGTTGTTGATCTTCAAGGATCTCATCCTATAGCTGGCAGGCACTAAAGATAATGCTCTATTCACCAAAGTTCGAAACAAGCATAGTGGCCCAAACAGCTGTTCAAAGGATTGAACTTAAATAAAATATTGAGGTTTAACTCATCCCAAAGTTCCCATGTGGTGCACTTTTATGAGAATTTAGTAGGGCTCAATGCCCATAAAGAGAAGAAAGGTGCCAAAAGGAAGAACAAGCAGGAATACACATGGCAGCCAATCATGGAACCTGAAGAAAATAGCTGAAGAATCCTCATGAGCAATACCCAATTTATTTTAGGATTTTTCCCACCATCGTCTATGGATTGGGTGTGTGTGTAAGGCATGATTACAGTTAATGGGCCTCCAGTCCTCAAGCGAGTCATGGTATATTATGCCCAAACAAATATCTTTCTGTGGAACTTCACAAAAAGATTCTAAACATATTGGCTTGGAGCCCTAAACAAAGTTTATGATCTTGTGTCCAATGGAAATTATCTGCAACTTGTGCATCTTATGATTTTTTGCAGGTTGATGTGGTGCTCATGCAAGAGGTGGTTCCAGGAGAAGGAATTTGGATCTGTGAGGATGATCTAGGATTTTGCCATTTTGAAGTATCTATTTTATTTATGCGTTTTGAACAATAGATAACAATGAATGTGGAACATTTTATGCCACTACCTTGAGGGCAAGTTTTCTATAATAGACTAGTTAGCTTAAGGGTTTTTTCACCTTTGAAGCTTTCTGCCAGGTCTTTGGCCTTGGAATGTTTTCCATTTCTCTTAAGAGGTTTCATGGTGAAAAAATCAGCCTTAGCATTTACTTTTCTGCAAGTTGATTGTCATTGAGTCTTTGAAGCCATGCGCAACTGGTTATTTCTCTGGAGCACTGAGTAAAGGTCTTCTAGTAATCTCACCTTGTACTCTTGGCCTGAGTTTATGTCGATGGTTCAATCTATTAGCAGCATTAGATTTCTTATCACTTGCAGATGATTATTATGCTTATTAATGTCAGATTCAGAATAGTAGATTTTTTGTTGCTATTCTTCATTCAAAAAAGGCTAAGAACACTCTTTCTTGGCACATCATCTCTTTTCATCTTATGCTTTAGATTAGTCTCTGTCCCTTTTTATCTGCATTTGTTTTTCTTCCTACTTTGTGTCCTGAAGTTGATAGGTTACATAAAGATGGAGAGAGCCAGCCTTCTCCAGAGGTTATTATGAGATTGAGTCTGTCACAGAACTTCCCGTTGTAACAACCAGATTGTGGATGCAATCTCAATCAGACAGTTCAGAGCAGCAACAGTGTCTTCAAAAGCTTTATTACACTTTACCTTCCAGAAAAAGGTGAATGGAATAGACCTAAGAAAGTAACAAAATAACCAATGTTTTTGTCAACAAAGGTATGTTTCATAAATTGCTGCTCTACCATGGATATAGCTAGGCAAAATGCTTTAAAATATCTGAAACAATTACCTAAATCTGGCAATGAATTTTATAATAACATTTGAGGTGCCCAGTATCCTTCTCTTTGCACACTTGACAGTCTATCTGGGAATCTAGCTTTAGTTAGCCTATCCTTGCTAATCAAGTCTTAAACAGCATCTGCAAACCAACAACTCTTGAGTTTTAAGGAACAGGGATCATTGAGATGGCCAATTTATAGCTTTTGTAGGTCATTTCAGGCTCTTTGAAAAAAGTTCTACAATCCTTTTGGGCAGAGTACTTACAAATTTTCCCAAATAATTATATAAAAGTCTTATCAAAGTACAAATAAAGTTACTCTTATAGAGAACATAAATCCCATTGCTTTGTTAGAATTAGAATATAGTCATGGAGTTATGGATGGCAGTGACAATGGTTCATGGAAGAGTTCCTATCAGTGTACGTATCTAAAGACAAAGTGGACTGTATTAAACCACCTAAATTGTACTAAAACATCTTCTGTGTTGGCATTTATGTTGTTTGATGGCTTCATTATTTGTCTTACAGGTAGGATTAAAAGAATTGTCTTCTAGCTTGGTGTATTGTTTAATTACAAATCTGAGATTCATTTAGCATGTTAAGTATTTAATCAAGTCATTATTCTGTTTGTATTACAGCATTAGGTCAATTGTTTGCCTCAATTTGCCCAGCTTTTCTGGTGGCTTAAATCCTTGGGGTACACCAAATGATAGAAAATCTCGAGAGGTGAGTTTTCATGCTCAGGTTTGGAAAGCTTTTCTTGTAATTGTCCTGCTTTCTATATTTTGATTTTATGTTCATGATAATCATGTGATTTTTCATACTTCCTCTTCTTATTTTTACTTGCAATGAATTCATTAAAATATTGTTTAGGTTGTTGAAATTGGATGCATCTTTTAAGTTTTTACCACAAGGATTATGCTGCTGCATATAGTTCCTAACTTTGACTATCTTTTATTCTTTATGAATGGCATGAAGAGAGGATTGACTCCTCCATATGTAGATGATGGACTCATAGAAGTGGTTGGGTTCCGAGATGGTTGGCATGGACTTGCTATACTGACTCCCAACGGTCATGGAACACGCCTTGCACAGGTCTGCAAGAGACTACTTTCTTTAATTAGATAGTGGCCACTATTCTATAATACTGCTTGTACTGTTTATTTTTAACTTTTAAAAGGTTATTTTATTAGATGAAACTGTTCAAGGTAACAATCCACAAGCCAAGAATATTTGTTGTAGAGTAGCCTATTGGCTTCTATGATTATCTTGGGTTTGAGTCCTACCAAGTCCATGTTCTATAGTCTATAACATGACGTCTATAGCTAGGACAAACTGGATTGTGGCTTAAGGGGAGTGTTGGAGGTAACGATAAAGACTATACCAAGTCAATTAGCTTAGTGGTAGACCAAACAAATTAGACAGTCTTAGTTTGAATTCCATCCTATCCATGTTTTCCAACTAGAATTCCACTTACACTTATTCTTGAAAACAGACATAATATACCTATGCCATTATTCTCATTATGTTTGTGTATATAAACCAAATGTGCATAATAGTGGATATTTATTGTGCATGTGATAGAACATTTACATCTCAAAAGCTGCAATGCATGATTACGTAATATTTTGTCTGTGCTTTGTGGATGCAGTCACGTGGTATTCGTTTTGAATTTCATAAGGGGGCTGCAGATCATACATACATGAGGATGGATGGAGAGCCCTGGAAGCAGCCTCTTCCAACAAATGATGACACTACAACTGTTGAAATATCTCATTTTGGACAAGTTACAATGCTTGTCACTGAAAACCGTATAGTTAAGAGCATACATGATGCAAAGGACCCTAGCACTACTGCTGAAGTGGAAGCTGATGAAGTAGAGGAAGAGAATGGAGATGAAGATGAAATTGAATTAAGAAGAAAATTTGGTGCAGCAACTACCTTCAAAATAGATGCGGCTCATGTAGATTGATGATTTGTCAATTGCCATTATTCATTTGTTCCATCGATTAATGCAGTATATTCATAATATACTCTTGTAGGAAGGATAATATCTTTAGTAGGGAGCAATTTACTTTCATAGTGAATGGGTATGCAATTTGTTTGATGGCGTTTGTATTTTAGTGGATAAGGATGGACAAATGTTGGGGGTCATCAACACTACTTGTTGTAGCATATCATGTAACATTAGAACACATTTTTTTTCAAATAATCAACAAGCTCAATCTATTTGGATAGCCATCTATATTAAACTACATCTACACCAAATCGTTTCCTATCTTCAGAGGGTGGACTTCTTAAAATATGAAAAATGGTTGTTCTTTAGTAAAGTCATCACCATTGTGAGCGTCCCTTGAGAACATCATTGGCTTGAATTTTATAATTCCAAGTCGTGGGACCTATTTTCTTGCAGTAATAACGTTCATTCTCTCATATATATCTTTTTTTGATATTTTACGATTGTTTCTTGAGTACAGTGCAAACTTAGGTTAAAGATCATCCTTTGTATCTCTTGCAATTGTCCACTTGTCTTCTTCTAAGAGAGTTGGAATCACATCTTTCAAAGTTTAGGGAGGTATTTGATTAAGAGTAAAAGTGATATTATTGAATATAGAAGGTAAACTATTTAACAAAATGACTTTGACATCCTTATCATCTATCATAGCATTGAATTACTATCTATCTAATGAGATCTTATATTGCTTATGTGATGAGACGTAGTAACGACATTGGTCATCTTTAATGTAAATAGCAAAACCAATAGTGGCTTTGGCTTTACAATCTTTGTGTTGCACAATTTGGTAACTTATTTGGACTTGTAAGTGATTTTCATTCCTATTTTCTATTCTCCGCAAGTTCTTGTTCATCAACCTTGTTATGAATGAAAAATGCAACCTATGAATTTCCTTTACCCTAGTGACTAGTATTTCTACAGAAAATGGTGTTTTTTTGCCAATGATTATGTGGTTTAGTGATTGGTATTTTCATAGAAAATAGTGATTCTTTGCTCATGATTTTGTGCAATTAGTACCCATGAAAAGGCTTGTGATCTTTTGTATGGCCTGTGACTTCACAGATTGGACATAGGCATGATAGACTTAATTGTTGGCATAGGTGATTAAATGTGGTTGAGATCCTTCGATGGTGGTGTGAGACTTTCCTGGAATCTTGAATAGATGCATTGACCCTATAAATAATCAACTTGGAATAATCACAAACACAATATGATATTATGAAAAAAATGGATAACTACTATAAATGAGTTCATATCCTTTATATGGTGTTTGAGAGATGTAATTGACAATTAAAAATGTGACACTTGTCCACACTATTAAAATCTAATAATGACATAATAGTTAACTTTATTACACACCCCTAAAGCCAATAAGGTGTAATTGACTGTATTACAAAAAGGAAGCCTTATACCATTATGCATGATGTAGCATTTCTTTTCTTGACATCTTACAATATAAATTATGCATCTTATTATTTATGCCTTCGAGTATCATCAATCATATTGAAAATGGAATAATGAATTGTTATTGTACATATCCTTTTAAAAAATTGCTTCTTTTGCTATTCTTAAATGTTTTTAATCTATTTGTATTTTATAATTTCAAATAATATCTTGATATATTATTTTTAGTCATCCCTTCGTATTTGTCAAAATGCAATTTTTTTGTCGTCACCAAAACCCATCCCCCCATCCTTGAAACTCAAAGAAATATTATAATATACCTTCATTATGGGAAATTGTACAACAATATACCAGATTACTAACATATACTATAATCTTCTTTTTTCAAGACATAATTGGAAACAATTTTGTTCAATCCACTTTACTTGCCAACACTTTAGTGTCTTCTAGAATCATCTTCAAGGATTAAATTAGAGTGTACTTTGCCAACATTTGGCATATACCATCTAGACCTGCTTTCAAGGATAAATTAGATCATACTTTTTTCCCAATGTTTTATCTATAGGCTCCTCTTTAAGAATAAATTATATCATACTTTACTTTGTTGACATTTTGGGTGTAGAAACCTTGGTAATGTGGGTTGAACACATTTCTTTCCAATTACATGTCTTGAAGATGAACGCTTGTGGAAATAATATGAAAATAATATTGCTTTTCCAATATTTATAAGATCTAAATTGCAGTATTTGTGAGAGCCAAGATCAATTGGTCAAGTGATGTCACTTGGTGGAGTTGCAAAAGAATGCAATGCAAATGTAACTAGTTAGAAATGTGTTAAATCCTCAAAGAGTAGGATGTACATGTGGGATGAGTTTGAGTCACTGTAGGAGTGCTCAACTCAAGGTGGCAAAAATGCTCCACCAAGTGGCAAATAAGGAATGCCACACATGAGGTACCCATGTACAATGAAACTCTCCTAAAAATGGAGAAAGGTAGAAAACCATGTGGGAAAAAACTACCCTCCAAAATGGAAATGATAACAAGAAAATACAATAAAGAGAGATACTGAAGCCTCCCAAAAGTTGATGCTCAACTACTTCTTGTGATCTACTAGAAAGAACCTATGGATGCACTCGGTGAAGCACCTATGAATTCTAATGCAACAAGATATAGTGGAGGAGATAAACTGTTCATACTAGAAGTGGAAAAATGAATTTGTGAGTATGAATCCAATGGAGCAAAGTGTGAAAATGTATAAACATGAGAGAGTTGATCAAGCTCACCCATTGCAAAAATATCTCTGCTCCGAGGGTCTCGAATTGTCACTGAAGTTGATGTAAATTCAACTATCTTCTCATATTTTGTAAGTTGATAAATGGAAATAATGTTGTTTCCCAAATTAAGAACAAACAAGACATTAGGAACATTCTGATTGCATATCTCAACTATACCTTATCCACAAACACATATGAAAGTGTTATTAACTACTTGTATTTTGTTTAGATCAAAAGGATAAAAGGACGTGCACTTCTGGATAAGGAGACATATGATGTGATGCTCCTGAATCAAGAACTCATTTATCAATCTCTAAACTTATAATAGCCATTATTACTTTTCTTTTAGATGTTGAACTAGATGATTCTTTGATGGAGATAGGAACCCCTTGTTGCTCAAGATGCTTAAGGTGGTATATATTTTTCTTCATACATTTGTCTTCATTATACCCAGTTTTCTTGTAGAAAGCACACTTCACTTTTTGTGCTTTACCAATTTTTATTTCGTTGTCCTTTTGTTTAGTTGCAACAAGAACTTGTGGCTTTGAATGTTGCATGGCACCCATTTGAATCAGTTTGTCTTGCTCCTTTGTGAGAGAGACAACAAAATCTGAGAGTGATGGCATATTGTAGAGTGCACCAAAACATTCTTTGTTGCATGAAAAGTAGAAACAAATACTAAATATTGAGGACCTAATTTTGAGAAGATACTTAGGACCAAGTGTTCATCTTGTTTTTCTATTCCACTTTGTTTGAGTTGAAACCTTAGCAAATTTAATTTACTAAAGAACTTTTGTATTGTGTTAAAATCTTGTGGATTAAGACATTAATTCATTCTCGAATTGATGTCCCTTCATGACATCTTGCCTACCAAACAAATTTTCTAATGTTGTCCATGCATCATTAGGTGTTGCGGTAGAATCAATGTGAAAGAGAAGGTCAAAAGAAATGAATGTACACAATGTTCCATAGGCTTCATCATTTCAATTTTGCCATTTTCATTTTTCAGTTGCTCATGTAGGTTCAAATTCCAAACCCATAGAGACACAATGCAATCCTAGTTTATCGAGCTTTATCTCCATTGATTGCTTCCATTCATAGAAGTTAAATGGAGTTAGGGTTATGTCCATATTGCAAAATAACACACAAGACAACCCCCCTTGATTATGATTTTGACTCACCCTAAATTTCAGCACTTTATATGTTTTAGTGCATATAAAAAATTTGAAGTAACGAATAATGACACTTTATAATTGAGTGTGATATTGTTTTTCAATGAAATGGGCAAGTGATATTCACTTTTACAAAAGCATTATTCAATGTGAGTAGCTAATCAAATGATACAATAATCATACGTGCTTAATTTTCCACTAGAAACTAAAAGTTTGCCTTTTACAAGAGGAGACAAAAAATTGTGTTTAACAATACAACTTTTACATCGTCTCAATGCTACACTAGTTTGTCTGAGAAAGAACACTCTGATGACTATTCACAATTGATTTTTTAACTTACCATTCAAAATGAAAAAAACCCCTTGTAGGTGCTTGATGGTTAAAATGACAAGTTAGCATAAAACACAAGTTGAAATAGTAACATTTAAAACTGACAGCTATTAAACCGCTAGTGGTTAGTACTTGTAATGTACCAAAACTGTAATACAGTGTATCATGTATACAGACCTATCATTGTCAATTACAAATTGAACACAAACTCTTGCTATTTAAGTGGGATTCCAAGTCAAGAGGCCGCGTGGAGAGTTGTGGACATGTTTGGCGCCTCGTGGAAGCAACACCAATGTTTTTATTCACAAATAATTGCAAGTAAATACCGATTCAAACATTGGCAGGTGCAACACAATGAGGCCCAGTCAAGAGGCATGCAATCGGGCGATGAAAGGCAAAGCTGGTAAAAGGCTATTACTGGAATTGTGCCAATCAAACAACCTTATACCTTGTTGTTTCTTCCTTCTTGCACGGCCTTTGCTAACTTCCTTGCTGCATGTCAAGGATCCCACACCAATGGTAAGGTCGCCTTGTGATGCAGATGGAAACTTCATATACAACGACGTAAATGCAAGCAACTAATGCCACAAACAATGGGATTTGGAGGCCTGCAACAGAGATTTATTGCCAACAAAAAGAAATGCCTTTGTATTTGATCGAACCACCTATGTGAGAAGAGGCCGTAGAAAGGGGCAAATATTCCTTAACATATGGCGCGGCTAGGGAGAATGGTGGTCGACAGACAATATGGTACAATGAGTAACTTTTTAAAAACTCCATATACTGTCCGATCGCCACACCAAGGTTGAGGTCTCCTCACATATCCTCTTCTATCGAAAATTGGCCGATGAGAATGTTGGAAGGCGTTGGAGATGGCAGATAGGGCCGCATAGAATATGATGCTGCTTCCAGTTGAATAGTAATTGTTGCATTGGAGTTGTTGAAACCCTTGCCAGTAGGTATGTTTGGCGCGTAATGTAGGAATACTAAGGATCACTAAGGGTGGGGAGTGAATCACTGATCTAATAAATCAATCACATAAACTTAATTTTCCAAAACTTTAGATGTTATATTTCATGAGAAAACACAAAGATGTGCAAGTCACAACATCACATGTGAATCACAAAACAACACAACACCAAGGGAAGATGAGTCATAGTATTTATGAGTGGAAAAACTTTAAAAGGGTGAAAAAACCACTCTCAATAAAAGCTTTATTAGGCCATACTAGCCAACACCTTGCTATATACAAATTGTGTGTCTCATTGACAACACAAGCCTCATTGACTAGGATCTCATTGATCACATACAAGCCTAACTGGCCATCTCACAATATGTCTCACTAACACCTACCTTACGGGCAAAACAAAGCTGATAGGAGCACCCACTCCTTATCACTCCAACTCCAAGGTCTCACTGACCCTTGCCTCGCTGGCAAAACAAAGCTGATAGGAGCACCCACTCCTTATCACTCCAACTCCAAGGTCTCTCTAACCACTGTCTCACTGGGAAAACAAAGCTGATAGGAGCACCCACTCCTTATCACTCCAACTCCAAGGTCTCACTAACCAATCTCCAATCTGAATACAAGAAAAAAATATATTACATAGGGTTTCTCTATTTCACTTCAAACCACTGCTCAAGCAAAAAATTCATCAAAGTTTTATTTACCTTATCTCAACATTTTAGCATCATTCTAACAAAACAAACAACTTTGTGACTACAAACATGTCATCATGCTTTGATATATCTTCATACTCACCTTTCACAAACATGTCTTCATACAAACTTCAATAATTGTCTTCAAGTACAGATCAAATATTAGAGCATTAACTTGATATCATATTCTCTTCATCAATGAAATTCATAATCTGATAAAAAAAAACATCATATACATATACTTTGCCTGTCATCATATTTAATCAAAAACATACTTATCAAAAACCAACATCACACATTCAAAAACTCCAAATCTCTAGAGCTCATTTAGATCAATCCAATGACTATCTGACAAACACTTTGACACTTCTTCATCAATCATCTGCTTTTCTCAATAATACAAACATAGGATATTGTCTTCTTTTCATAGCAGTCATAATCAATCACCATTATTTTTTATTCTTAAACCCTACACTCAATATCTTCAACTTCAAAAATTTGTATGTCTCTTCATCTTATCTCGATACAAAGGATATTCACTTGCAAAAAGCAAAAGAAATCCTACAAAAATTAGCGCCAACTGTAAACAAACAGAGACTCTTCACATTCATTTAGAAACAAACCAAAAAACAATCTTGTGACGTTCAAACTCTTGTCAAAGTCAAGCTTGGAAGGTAACTGTTCTTTGTTTTTCAATGAGAACCCTTGGATCTTCAACACCCACCAGATGATATTTAAAAGAGGGATGTTGATCTTCCTTTAAAAGCAACGAACAATGCTTGTTGACTGACTAGACTGGTTGATTAAGGAGAAGGGCTGGTTTAAGAATGTTTAAAAACCCTTGATCACACAACTTAAGATACCTTTAACTTGTTGTAGCAAGTCACCTTCCAAAAATAACAAAAAAGAAGTTATATAGACTTTGCACACTCAAACTCCATTTAGGGTTTTAATAAACTAAAGGGTTAATGAACAAATAAACCCTTGACACTCAATAGCGTGCTCTTGATCAACAAGTTAAACTTTCACCTGAAATTTTCTTGACCATATGCCCTTGATGCAAAAAGTTGTGCCATTGATATAAGCATTGATATGCTTAGGGTTTTAAGCCTTTGAAGCCTTAGAACTCTTAGGGTTTTGAATTAAAGTATATGAATGTAAATCTCAGCATAATAAAAAAACTAGACCTTAGAAACTGTCAGCAAGCTTCCAATATAAACATCAAGTGAACCCCTTCCAATGACAACTTTGTGAGATAAACAATATCAATTTCCAACTTTGTCAAGAACAATGAATACAAATAGACCATGAACACTACCAACAAGCTTCCACCACTAAGAAACAACACTATGAACATCAATCCACTGAAATGACCAAATGCAAGGTGATCAAGTTTCAACCTTCTGTGTACACAATCTGCAATGGTTAAAGACTATCAAGACTCTATGACAAGCAATGTCTTCCTCTTATATGAACACATGACACATAAATATGTCGTGAACTCTATGAACTCCTGAATCATCAAGCAACAACTCTTTTGAACCAGGAAGCAACAAATGAAGCAAGTGAACTTTGCAGTATGATGTATGAAGATCATGACAACCACTGCAACCTTTAACTTGACATAAAAAATACAATTCTTAGATGAGGATCCTATCAACACTTCCACTCAACAAACACCATCTATAATGACATGATGATCAACTCCTTAACTCCTGAAGCGCAAGCATGAAGCATCCATGAAGAACTTATGAATGGTAAACACATCAACACCTAAATGGATGCCTCCTCTATGGTCTAAATTTGTTTCTTATGCCTCGCGGTTCCTCAAAACAACAAGTTGACCTCTACATCAGATCGATCAATTTGAGAATTGGCCTCATTAACATATCTTGATAAACCTTGAAACTCCAAGTAGAACCTGTGCAATTCTCCACTAACATGCAACAACAAAACTAACACAAAAAAACTAACCATTAACTATTCATATTACCAAACCAACACTTTGAACCAAAAAATCTCTCACACCATGTGAGAGCCAATATCAACTAGTCAAGTGATGACACTTGGTTGAGCTGAAAAAAGAATACAATACAAATGTAATTGATTAGAATTGTGTTAACTCTTCAGAGTGTTCAACTCAAGGTGGCAACAATGTTCCATCAAGTGGAAAATGAGAAATGCCACACATCCCTGAAGAGTTCAACTACCTCTTCAAGTGATACATTGCCACATAAGGTGGCTTAATACATAAAGAGTAATAAATAATTAAATATTAATTATTTTACTCTAACATTATTGACATTGATCAACATACAATATTTTGATATCCATTAGACAAGGAGACATGTATACAATCAACTTTGGAAGACATTAGCAAAAGGGAGCAATGCGAATATAAATTTTTGTTAAGGCCTCTTTAATGTATTTTTTTTGGAATTAAAATATACCTTAGTCATATGGAACTTCATAGCACTCTCTAACTCTCTTCATGTGGAAATGTGTATACATTGGGTGTTTATGAATTCTCAAAATAAGGAAATGTTATGTTCACTTTCCCATGCATAGGGGAGAGCATTAACAATATTCAAGAACCAATTTGATTTTTGTTGGAATTAAAGAATGCAATAAATTATATTATATTGTGATTAAAGTAGAGGCTGATTCAAATTTTTGGATTTCATGTTGATATGGATGGTTGAGTCATTGACCTTAATTTAAAGGAAAAACTAAACAATTTAGTATAATGCAAATAAAATATCTTGAAACTAAACAAAAAGTCTTGCTATATTACAACATTCTAGGATGATAATCAAGAAAGTGGTAAATTTGGCTACAAATTGGAATAGTGTTACACATTGTTAATTAGTGTTTATTTGAGTTCAAGGACATGGTTTTGAGGATGGTTGAGGAAAAAAGATTAAAATTCTATTAGATGCTATAGACTTGATAGAACTCTTACAAGGAATCCAACACCTTTGTTTATGATCCTAGGCCTTAGATCATGAAGTGATGAAGGACAAATATGATGTAACCTGTATTCCTTTTTTAATATTTTTATTTCTATATATTTTATAGTACGACTATCCACACAAGAAAAATTAAATATCATGACTCATTATTACCTATTCATTACAAACAATTCAAATTTGAAGTTGAATCAAATCTTTGTTGGTAGAATATGGCACCAACACTCCTATGAGCACACTTAATGCCTTTGTTTTCTTTGCATGGAAACTAAACACCTCTAATCCAAAATTGTCCTATGTGGATTTAGTCCTTATACTACTATAGGTTTTTTACTTGTAATGGTAAGGTAGGCCTTTTGCTCTTGGATTTATGGTCCAATTTACCTATTTTTAAAAAATGCTTCATCAAGTTGAGAGCAATAATATGCACATGTACTAACCATTGATGAAATCATGAAGTCATACTAATTTTTCACCAAGTCATTCACCGAGCAAGACTACATTTATAATTAGGTCCCTTAATTACAAAATCATAGATCTCATAGTTTGTCATGTTTTCATAGAGACGACCACCCAAACTTAGGTTACAAGTCTTTGAATTTTTTAAGGATGCATTAACATTCCCATAATGCATTTAATACTATAGTACACACCTAAGAATAATATACTTGAAAAATATAATCACCCCTAATCTTATGTTAGATTTTTTCTTAAAAAAAGTGTTTTCAATCTTCATATAATAAATTGTTGGGAATTTCCAAACAAACCCATGATGGTTGAGAGGCTTTGAGGACCCTAGGATGTCCCTTGGCTATTTATTTTTATGGGGACAACCCTGAGATTGCACTTGTAATTTAGGGGACATCTTGCGGACTCCTTGTTGGGGAACTAGAATGACATTAAATTATTGGGGATACACCATCCAAGTACACTACTTTTTGTTAGCATTTTGTCTCTTGTAAGACAACACAAAATGGAATAGTGTACGAGCTAAAACCTCTCTTCAAAATTTAAGGAAAAGCTACTTGAGATCTAAACTAAACCTAAAAATTAAAACTAAGTTAAATTGACCCTAGACTAAAAATCTATGACTACCCTTTTCCTTTGTTGTCCTAATTGTTCCATCTGATAAAAACTATCACACAACCCCAAACCCTAGGTGGTTGGAAGCCTTGCTAATATTCCTCTTTAAAGGGTTGAAACTTTCATTCCTTCTAGTCTTAAACTAGTGCATTATACCTTCATGAGGTCTAAAACATACTAAAAATCATTACTACTGTGTGCTTGGGCAAACATGGTCGATTGAAATAGGCTAAAAAATAGCCTAGGAATAAATTGACATAGTTGCTAAAGTTTATTAGATTATTAGACACTTATTTCATGTATATTTGTCACTTGAAACTATCTTGTTAGAACTTTGGAGTGACACTTCTAACTTTCAAAACATGACAATGAATTTTCAAGTGGCTAAGCCACTACAAATTTGCACTGAGCTTGTTATCAACAACTTAATTTAAGGGCATAAAGTTATGGTGTTTATGTTACTTTTTGAACTTGGGTCGAAGATTTGAGTGGCTTAATCACCTTGGGTGTGCACTACTAATGCTTGATCCATTGTTTTAAGACAAGGATAAATATACTGGTGACCCTGCCCGCCCTTTTTGTCTTTGGTGGACCTTTCCTCTACTTGATCCAAATTTAAATAACCTGAGTAGAATAATTGATCAAGTAAACCACTTTTCTTTTATCTTGGTGGAGAATTTTGATGGTTAGAGCACCTTGAGTGTGTACCTCATTTACTTTGGCCATGCTTTTGAAAATCTAGGGGGGTGTTTTACATGGTTTTTTTAGTGCAACTGTATGCCAAAGGCATATTAACCATTTTTCTAGACTAGGACAAAAACTTACTAGCTTAGCAACTTTAGGAATGTGCTTATGACACTTTGGCTACTATTTTGATTTAGGTGGGGTCTTCATCCTCTCATGTCATTTTCCATTAACTTGACTTCTATATGAAACTTTCACACCTATTCCAAGGAAAAATTCTTGCTCACTTGACGTAAATGGATTTCTGGTGTGTATTTTCCATGCAAAAAGTGCCCCTATATGGTGAGTGTCAAATTTGGAAAATAATATCAGTGTCCACATTATAGTGGAAATTTGATTGGCTTATGTTATGTGTCTTCTAATTTTTCTCTACACTTTGTTTTACTACTCACCATTGACTTCATTTCCCTATCCACTTGCTCCTAGAATGTTTCCTTGTTATTTTAATCCACCAACCTATTTCTTGTCATTACTCATTAAATGAATTAGGTAAATAACATCAAGATTTAAAAAATGTAAATAAATAATTTTTTTTGAGTAAAAGCAAGAAGTTAGGTCCAAATATAG
>VDFB02045486.1:0-32522 GCA_007258455.2 Sequoia sempervirens | reverse complement strand
ATGCATTCCCTTTGTAGTTATATTTGCATTCTCAATTTGAGGGGAATGTTACATGGGACAAAATTTATTTTCATTTTTTGTTATAGAGCAGGTCACACCTTCCAAAAGGAATCTTTGAGTTGATTTGACAATATACATATGCTCTAAAAATGTGTCCACGTACACCAAGTGAAGATGAAAGAAAGCATAAAAACTATAAAGCAGAAAAGATAAGAAACTCGTCCACATCTGCAACCTTGTCATCAGATTCAAATTGGGGAGAAGAAAGTATTTTATCCATACTGTAGCAAAAGCCTAATCTGTACTAGTTCTAGGCTATGCATTGTGCTTCTCCCATTCGTTATTCACCATGTCTACAAACTCAAAACCAAAATTGTACTTACCACCTCACAACTGCAACTCAATCTTCCAACACATCCAAGTACTTGTCATTCCAAGCTTGGAATTATTCTTTTGTGGGCCAATTGAATTTTATGACATCATCAACCTTTTCCCTATAAGGTGAATACTTGGTAACAACCTGGTTTGCTTCTTTTTCTAACTCCTCTAGAACAACTCCTACATGAGCCAACATATCCATATTCTTCTTTAGCATGTTCATATCATGTCCTTCACAAATCAAAGCTGCTTGTTTTGAAATTACTTCATTTTTTTATTTCTCCAACTCAAGGGAATCTTAATGTCACCATCATATTTTAATATGGAAGGAAGGAGACCATGATGTGTTTCATGAAAATTTTTGATTAGCCCCCTTATCTTTGCCTCCAAAGGCTCTATCTTCCCCCTGAATTCTTGAATTCCATTCATAGTCTAGATGGTAGGCTTAAGTTTTTCAAGCTTATTTGTATCATGTTTGGCTCCCACGGCTATCATTCTCAACTCATGTAGCCTAGGGATCCATGTTTCCATTAGTGGAATGGCTACCTCATTATCAATATCAAAATTGTTTATAGCATCCTTCATGGCAGAATAATTAGCATAGATGCTAATTAATCTATCGTTCACTCCTCTATTCAAACACTCAAAAAAATAGTGACAATTTTCATATTGCTAACAAATATCTCTTTTTCATGTTTGTCACATTTATCTTTATACTTCTTTAGCTGTTCAAGTAGCTCTTCCTTGTTGACACCCTCCTCTGCTTGTGATGCCTCAAATGTGGTAGGCTCTTCAATTGAGATGGGAACACTTCTCATAGTATAGGGCATAATTTACCACAAGGAACTTGTTGGAGGTGTGGAAACAACATGTGTTGGTTCATATGGAGAAGTGGGAGAAGTAGCATCAATCTCCATTAGTTCTCCTGATTGCAAATTTTGTAATGTATCTTTTAACAATGCCAATTATGTTTAAAGTTACATTTTTTGCTGTTGATTCTTTCCATAATCAACCAAAAAATCATTGTATTTCTTTTTGAATTGCTCTTTCTTTGTATTCACTAATTCCACTATTTCTTTTGTGAATTGTGCCACATTTAATGACATTGCGGAGCCAGCTTCATATTATAGGGGAGGCCTGATAATAAAGAGGGTATCTGATACATCAACTATTGAAGCTCATGAAGTTGGGGTCATCTACAATAGGAGTAGCTATTCTCTATAAAAAATTGCATTATGGTCATTTTTTTCTATGATGTAGCATACATGGTCATTTGTATTGTTTAATATTTTTTTTGTATGGATCTACTAAGCTAATGGAAAAGTGGATGCCATGTCATGTAATTTTAGGGACTAATATCTATGGTGATAGGATCCACACTTTCTTGAAGAAAAAATAAAAGATAGGAAAAAGGAAAGACATAAGAAGTCTTACAAATTTCATGAAATAAAATAGTGAAAGTTTAAATACACAATATTTTTTATCAACATGTACATGTTTAGTTCATGATTTGTAGGATACTCAAATGTTGGTTCAAAAAATTACAAGTCGAAAAGATTATTATATATTTCAATCTATAATTTTCTATACAAATCAAATCATAACATATAAAATGAAATTTAATATTTTTTATATACCCTAACAAACATTAGTTCATGATTTATAATTGTCTTTTAAATGTTAGTGAACTTAACTAGTGCAACTTGAAAAATAGAATGTATATTTATGTAAGAGTTGGTATAGAATGCTTTATACCATGCAAGATTTGGATGAAGATTGTAACCATCCAAGATCTATGAACTTCTATCAAAGTACAAAAAATATCAGCAATGAGAGAATAATGTTATTATATCCAAGGATGCAAGATAAATTACAATTGGATTGATTCCAAAATGGGAAACCCTTGATTATATAGCAAAGGTGGGACATAGGATTAACAAGATCATGACAAGTGTCTTAATCCTATATCATGAGACAAAAAAATAAATTATTTAGGACACAAAAAGTAGATGACATGAGATAAGATATGATCTAATTGCAACTAAGATGTCTAGAGAGATTCCTAGGGCCTAAGTAAACTTAACATGCGAATAGGACCTACTAGATGAACTAGTTAGGTAAATGACCAAATTCACACCAAAACACCACCTTAAGTGAAACTTGGGGAGGAACAAACTAATGTAAATGATGCAAGGATGGGTCCTAACTATGAGACCATGTTAGGTACCCATGTAAAAATGTAATATCTCATTAAATGGAGAAAAGGAGAAAACCCAGTGGGAAAAAATTCCTCCCCAAAAGAGAGATGAAAAAAATTTTCTTTCACATAAGAATGAGAAGGAGAAAACCTGATTCGAGGTAAAAGACCCCCCATAAGAGAAACCATGCAATGCTCCCTCAATGTAGAATCTCTTGCAATGATGGTAGATGCTTGACACTAAATGTTGAAGATGATCCATTCTCATCAAACTTGACATCCCTCCCCTTAGGAAAAAAAAACCAAGATGGTATGTAGGATGTCTTCCCATTATTGAAAGGAAGATGATGGAAGAAGAATGATAAGAAATTTATCTAAATTATGCTTAAGTGTCTCCATGTCAATGTTGGGAATTGACACACTCTAAATAGATATTTGAGGCCACACTACAAAAGGTAACAATCCTGAATCTCATATAGATTATTATAGAACACAATCCAAAGACCAGTGTGACTCCTCCAAATGTTTATCATAGGTCTCCACACCAATTCAAAATTGTGACAAATGATGAGAAAGAGAATGAACAAGAGTATCAAAATGTTTCCCCACAACATCTGAAGAAGATGATACAACTCCATATGATGTAACATCAAAGAGGAGATGAACATCCTCAATAAGTTCCTCCAATTATGCAAGATAGGACTCAAAAAATAAAATTGAAATGTATGTCAAGTACTCATCCCATGTAGCCATCTCCGGAGGATAATGCGTGTCTTATTGCACTAAATCAAAAGAATCCAAAATTATTGGAACAAAGGCATCAATAGAAGCAACAAAATATTAAGGATACAATATCTTTGTGCATGACATTTGACTACAATTATCAGCCCCAAAATTATTCACACTAGATGCCTAAATGTGAACATCAAATGATTCTTCCAATGTTGGATTACTAGAGTCCTCAACCTCAAGATGTTGACTCATAGATGATGAAGATGAACCCTTTAAATCTAGATTAGGATCCATATAAATTGAAGTTTCAATATAAGTCTTTTTAGGAGGATAAGGATAAGTCTATGTGTCATCAAAAAAACCATACCTTTCCTAGTCAACAAGCACTATAACTTTTTTATCATCAATTGGTCAAAATTAATTAAGTGGAACAAGAAAATCCATAATAGGATCCTCTAGGAATGGAGGTTCATTCGAGTCTCCATACATATCCCAATGTTTGGTCATAATATTGTGAGTAATCTCAATACCATCAGTGGCCATTTGTGTGTCAATATCATAACTACAACCAATTAATCATAGGAATGAATGATCCTACTAGCTGTCCAGGAGAACTGACTGATAAGATTCTGTCTCACTTATTGAGATAGATAATCTTAGATTAACTGACAGATTAAAATTATTGATAACACACAAATGCTATGATATGGAACTTTATGAATAGTGCGATTATAGGTGCCACTTGCCAACAACAACGAAGTAGACTTCAAGTCTTAGTGTTTACAAATGCCAAATTTATCCACAAACTCAAAGTACAATTTTTGGCACATAATGGGAAATAAATCTTAATCACACCACCTAAATTACACAAAAAATATGCTCTTTAAACACAACTACACCCAAAAATGTTACCATAGGAGTGAGAATGGAGCCTCAAAAGTTCCCAAAATGAGAACAGATCAACAACACCTATGAAAAATTGGAAATTTTTGAAAAAGCATGACCAAAATAAAAATAAAAATTCACCACTGCAAATAGCACAAAATTATACCCCAAATATAAAAAAAATCTCTAGAAAAGGAGGTCGGATGATTGAGTTATGGTTGTTTGAGTTGGACAACAAATTCAAAATTGTAAATGGAGAGGGGGCAGATTGGAGCAACTTGTTGATGGTCATTTGATCGTCAAATTTAAGATATTCACATATCACTATCATTTGACTATCAAATTTAAGATAATCCCGATGGCAGTTATTTAACCATCAAATTTAAGGGAGTCTTTGATGACAATTGTTTGGCCATCAAATTTAAGATAGTCAAATGAAAATTAAAATAAAAAATAAAAAATAAAAATTTGTGTCATAAAAAATGAAGTATTATATATATGAAAATGGGCATTTTTGGGCCTTCTAAGCATGGTGGAAAGGTCAAATTTGTCCTAAAATTCTATGAAATGACAACTCCTTGCTAGATCTAGCAATGAATCTCTCTCTTCAAACCTTCATAGATCTTGCCTCATATATCTAATTTAGACAAAACAAAAGTAAAATTTGACTTTCTTGGACCCTCTAAGATCAATGGTGAGCTCTAATATACACCAAAAAGATAAAAAATGAACCTTCAATACAAATCCATGAAGAGGAACCCCCCAAATCTAGTATTTCTTTTAAGTTTTTTTATCCTCTAGATCATCATTCAATGTAAGGGAATATAATACTCAAATTTTCAAGATGCACCAAGATCCACAATCTAGATTTCTCAATTAATACTAACAAGAATCAATCCCACAAGCTCTAATACCATGTAAGAGTTGGTATAGAATTCTCTACACCATATAATATTTGGTTGAATATCGTACCCACCTAAGATCTAGGAATTTCTATGCAACTACAAAAGAGACCATCTATGAGAGAATAATACTATTCTATCAAAAGATGTAAATGATAAAATATAATTGGATTGATTCCCAAATGAAAAATCCTTGGTTATATAGCCAAGGTCGGACATAGGATTAAACAATATCATGACAAGAGTCTTAATCCTATATCACGAGACACCAAATATTAAATTACCTAGGAAATAAGAAATAAATGACATAAGATAAGCTCTAATTCCAACTAATACTTCTAGAAATATTCCTAGGACCTAAGTAAAGTTAATATGTGAATAAGACATATTAGATGAAATAGTTCTAGGTAAAACACCTAACTCACATAAACAATTTCAACTTACATATTTTTTTTATAGAAACCAAATCTAATAATTTATGTACAACCCTACAAAACATAAATTTAGGCACCCACTTTAATTAGAGCTACACTAGCATAAAGGACATTAAAATATCATATTCCTATTTTCCATACTATATTAACTATAAATTTTATGAAACCATTGCCTATATTATTTCAAGTTTAAACTACTTTATAACTCTATAATGATGCATTGCACAAATAGAGATGGAAAATAGGAATTTGAAAACCATAAAATGAAATAGCAACTCGGGTATATAAATCTCATATGAACACAATAATGGATGACATATAAATCCAAAAGAGACGAACTTCCACATATAGTAAAAAAATGGCAATGATACGTGGTATAAACAGAGATTGAAGACAATAATCCATGAAATAACAAAACCCATGCACATGAATCTCATATGAACACAATAATAGATCTCATATAATGCCAAATGAACATATTTTCCACACTCAACAAAAAATGTAATGATGCATTATAAAAATAGAGATGACAAATAGGAATGGTAGCCAATGAGATAACACAACCTAGGTACATAAATCTCACTTGAAAAAAACTATAGATCTCATATAAAATTTCTTGAAAAGTAAATTTTTAAGACCCATAGGGGCCCATGGCAACCTTTAATGAAATCCCTAAAAGTATTATATGGAAGCCATTGGTAAGCAGATTTTCAAGACCTATAGGGACCCATGACAACCTTTGAAAAAATCCCTAAAAAAATTCCATGAAAGTCATAAGTTTTGCAATATTAAATGTGTATGCTTTACTATAAACTTAAAACATTACACAAAAAAATAAATACACGTAGTTGAATCCAGAAACATTGCATCTAATTTTCATGGACTGTGGAAAAATGATTCCTACTACAAAAAAAAAGTAGTCAACAACTACATTTAATTGTGCCTTATATCATTATTTCTACATCATTATATCAAATCCTTACAAAAAAATCATCAAAGCCATAGATAAACTTCTCGCCTTCATAGTACTAAACGAAAATGTTTTACTATAAACTTAAAACAAAACATGACAAGGGTAAAGTGGACTACAACATCCTCTATATTGTTCTTCCTACCTCATTCTACTAGAACGTTATCAAACACAATTATATGTTTTTTAAATGTCTTGGCAATACATTGAGATAGGATGGGGAAACCTACATTTGAAGATTATGTCTATATATAACTAGCATTTGAGTTTCGAGATAGGATGGAGAAACTTACATTTGAAGATTATGTCTATATGTATCTAGTATTTGAGTTTCTCTCCTGTGCAACTAATAAAACTATAATTAAAATCATCTATAACCTATTTGTACATTTTCAAATTAAAAGAAATTATGACAATGAAAATACACATTTAAACAAGTGACGCAAGTGTCGAGTTCCTGCCGAGAGGTAAAAGTCATGTAGCTATGAGTTAGAAAAAGTTTGTAGATAGCAGATAGGAATATAAATGTATTAAAAATAGCTAGAAAAGTTTGAAGTTATTTTTAGAAGCGCACTAATGCATGGAATTTTTAGGGTGCATGGGCAACGTGGTCCATAGGGACATGTGAACAGGTAACACATGTGGATGAATGCAAGGGAAATTTTATTTATGGGTACCATGTATACGTGGACTTTTTTATAGATATACCAATGAATACTTGTTTTTTTGTGTGTGTATGTATACATTTGTGAGAAGGAAGATTCTTTATGATCTTAATTAGGAAGCAAGAATGCATTATTAATTTGTATTAATTATTAATGCAAACAATCAGAAACATTTGTAATAATGCTTGAGACATATATGCATACATGTATCAACGTGCACATAATGCATAGAAGAGTGAGATGCATAGTTGGCATGTGAACGAGTCTTAAAGCAGGAGGAGACTCAGCTCGCATTTACAGTATTAAATGAAAGAAAATAGGAGAAATAAACTATTTATGACTAGTGCAATGTTTTTTAATTTTATTTTTTTAGAAAACCTTTTGATCGAAAAATTCATTAGTCATTTTAAGTGAAACAAAGTTTACCATATTTATTTTTTTTGCTTGTATGTCTATTTGTAAATAAAATTATGCTTAGTGTACTATTGTAGAACACATGCTATGTTAATTAATACAATTGAGTTATTTTAGTTTATCATATCACAATATGCAAGTGCTAATAGAAACAGTAGTGTTAGGTGGAAGATTGATAGGGGTAGGTCATTTGAGTATAAACTTTTGTAAGATTAATCAATGTTTTTTTTAATGTAGTATGAAGATTAGTATTATATAAAGCTATTGATTTTATTATAAATAAGATTTAAATCATGTCTATGTAATATGATAAGATATTTTCGTGTATAGAACAATGTAATTATATTACAATAAATTGTTAGATGAATGACTAGAAAGCTATTGATTTTATTATAAATAAGATTTTAATATTGTTTATGTAATATGAATAAAAATTTGTGTTTATATAATAAACAATAAGTAATTTGCAAAAATATAATAAAGAACCTTACTACCTAAGATTAAATTTGTGTATATATAAAATAAAATGTAATAATTTAACTTATGAAAATGTAATAAGTGGAATAAATATTACAATAAATTCTTAGATGAAACAGTACAAAGGTATTGATTTTATTATAAATTAAATTTGAATGTTGTTAATGTAATACGAATGAATATTTTTTTGTGTATATATTTTAAACAAAAAATAATTTGAAAAGATATAAAGAATCTTATTAGGTAAGATAAAATGTAGGTACAGTAAAATAATCTACATGTTTGTAGCACTTTGCAACCAGATTATTGAGAGAGAAACATTTGTAACAATGCTTGAAGCATTTAAGTATACATGGATGCATGTATACATTTATCGATGTGCACAAAACACATAGAAGAGTGAAAAGCATCCTTGGCACATGAGCAAGCCTGAAAGCGTGATGAGACTGAAGTTGCATTTGTAGTATTAAATGAAAGAAAACAAGAGAAATAAACTAGTTAGTATGAATGCATATATGAAAGGAAAGCATTAAAATATGGATCCATGTAAAGACATATGCATGCATGGATGTGTACATGTGTGCATGTAACTTGGTATGCTAAGAAGAATCTATATATGCCTGCGTCCATAAAGTTAGAAATGTTAGAAACAATTTGCAGCTTAAACAAGAACTAAAAAAACATTACTGACTGAAACAAAGGAGCAATACATTAGTGTTTGTGGAACAAGTGTATAAAGTATATCTAATAATGCATTTGGATGCATGGATACATGTAAATATTTGTGAAATCTGAATATACATTATAGCCTTCGAGGAATTGTCATATGTGCTTTTAGGAATCTGTAAGAAACAGGATTTAGAAAAGACATTTTGAAAAGAACTCTTGAATACAACTGTATTTTAACAATGAGACTCAATTTGCATTTGCAGTATTAAATGAAAGAAAACAGGGAAAATTAACTATTTATTAGCAATGCATATATCAAAGGAATGCATAAATGTATGGATGAAGGCAAACATTTATGCATCCATCTATGTGTACATGTGTCCATGTAAGTTGGTAAGTAAACACGAATCTATATATGCCTATGTGCACAAAGTTAGAAAATGTCAGAAACAATTTGCATTTGAAAGATATACAAAAAATATTTATGATCGAAACAAAAGAATAATACATTATTGTTTTTTGACCAAGTGTATTAAGGATATCCAACGATGCATTTGAATGCATGGATACATGTAAATATTTATGAAATCTGATTATACATTTTAGCCTCCAGGAAACTATGATATGTGCTCTTAGTTATCTACAATAAACAGGATTTAGAAAAAAACATTTTCAAAGGAAGTCTTGAATACAACTCTATGTTGTGATAGTTATTTTCAAAGCCCTTAGTGTTTAATTGCATAACCTTGATATTTTTTTCATTTTTTCCTTTGGTATGGTGTGAATTTTGTTCTAATGGATGAAGGTATATTTGAGCTATAGATAGATAAAGATATGTAAGGGTGGTAAAGAAGAATGAGCAATGTAAGTGCAACAAAGAGAAGGAATTGAGAGAATGATGTGATGCAAGTAAGGTATATGAATGCCTTATGGAAAGTATTAGATATGGGAAGCAACGATATGTGAAATTGGATGTGAGAATGAATGGAATGTAAATGATATGAATTTATCATTTTCGAGTTAAACGCTTAAAATTAAATGCAAGATATAAAAATTTGAATGAGTGAGCTGGATTGAGAGAAAAAAGGAATGCAAGACATTGGTGTGATGCAAGAGAAGCATATAAATGGATTTTGAAATGTATTTGATTTGAGAAGAAACAATGTGCACAGGTGGAAATGGAAATGAGTGGATTCGATAGGGTATGAGGTGAGCTTTTGTTCCAAGAAAGGGTGGAAGAATGTCTATTTTGTTATTGGTTATGCTTTTTAAAATCATCATAGGGCTGAGTGTCTCAATACAAATACAAAAGGAAGACTAGTGTCCCATTTCTCACTCTCCTTTGGACTAAACAAAGTTCCAAGATCCTTGAGCTTCCTTGAAATGTGACAAGAGAAGAATAGATATAAAAATATAATGATATTTAAGGATGCAAGAGTCAAAAGAGAAACACCAATGAATACTAGTACCTTTACATGGGTCCATGTTTACATTTGCAATAACAAATTTCCTTTATGATCTTATCCAGGAAGCAAAAATGTATTATTATTTTGTTTCAAGTATTGAATGCAAATAATCTCAAACATTTGTAACAATGCTTGATGCATCTGTATACATGCATGCATGTATACATGTATCCATGTGGACACAATGCAAAGAAGAGTGAAAAGCATACATGACATGTGAACGAGAAATTTGAATGGAAAAGACTAAAATCAAGTAGAAATACAAATCTGTCAAAGCACATCGATGCTCAAGTAGCATTTGCAGTAGTAAGCGAAAGGAAAACATGGAAAACAAACTATATATCAGCAATGCATATATCGAAGGAATGCATAAATATATGGATCCATGTAAACATTTATGCATGCATGGATGTATAGATGTGTCCATGTAATTTGGTACACAAAGAACAATCTATAAATGCATGTGTGCATAAAGCGAGAAATGTCAGGAACAATTTGCATTTGAAACATATACAATATTGTTTTTTGAACAAGTGTATAAAGGATACCTAATGATGCATTTGAATGCATGGAAACATGTAAATATTTGTTAAATCTGATTACACATTATAAGCTTGAAGAAACTATTATATGTGTTTTTAGGGATCTGTAATAAACAAAGTATAGAAAACACATTTTGAAAATAACTCTAGAATACAACTCTATGTTATGAGTGTTATTTTCGAAGCCCTCAGTGTTTATTTGCATAACCTTGATATTTTCTTCATCTTTTTCTTTGTTTTGTATGGTGTGAATTTTGTTGTGATGGATGAAGGTATATTTGAGGTGTAGATAGATAAAGATATGTGAGTGTTAAAAAGAAGAATGAGTTATGCGAGTGGAACAAAGAGAGCAAATTGAGAGAATGGTGAGATGCAAATAAGGTGTATGAATAAGTTATGAAAAGTATTTGACATGGGAGGAAAGGATATGGGATGGTGGATATGAGAATGAATGGGAATGTAAATGGTATGAATTTATCATTCATAAGTTATATGCTTACAGTTAAATGCAAGAAATGAAAATTTGAATGAGAGAGGTGGATTTAATGAAAAAAGGAATGCAACACATTAGTATGATGCAACACAAGCAAATAAATGGATTTTGAAATGTATTTGATTTGAGAAGAAAGGATGTGCAAGGGTGGAAATGGAAATGAATGGAATCAATAGGGTATGAAGTGATTATTTCTTGCAACAAGGGGTGGAAGAATGTCTAGTTTGGTATTGGTTATGCTTTTAAAAATCATCATAGGGCTCAGTCCATCAATATAAACACAGAAAAAAGACCCATGTTGCATTTCTCACTCTCCTTCGTACTAAACAAGGTACTGAGATCCCTGAGCTTCCTCAAAATGCGACAATAGAAGAGTGGATATAAAAATATAATGATATTTATGGATAGAAGAGTGAAAACAGAAGACAAAGTGGAAGTTCTTATGCATATACTATGAAAAAAATAAATATGGAAGATCATAAAACTGAGAACATGCAAATGCTGATGCAGTGGAGAACATTAAATACATGGAGAGAGAAATACGTAGAGCTATTCATAGATATATGCATGGATGCATCAACAGACACATGTATACACAGAAAACAGAACTACATGGAGAGATGGAGATATGAACACATGTATACATGGATGTATGCATATTTGCATATAGGTACAAATGCATATGTTACATGGAAGGATGTATTCATATACACATGCAAATATGGATGAAGGCATATATGCATATATGCATGTATGGACAATATGCATAAATGTATGTCAACATATAACTTTTAATTTTTTTATATTGGAAAACTAGCACTATTCTGATAAATCAATATTGGAAAATTAGCATTTAGCTGTTTCTATTTATCAGAATAGCTTTATAAATTATTGTTGTTATTGAAAATCAGTGAAATGCGATCGCATAGATTGATTAAATAAATTTAAGCAAAGGCATAGTTTATAAAACTGGCGAGTAGAGATACGTAATCCATGAGTGCAAATTAAATGCATTGAAATATCAGGAAAATGCGAACACATGGAGAGGTCAAAATAATTGAAGCAAATGCATTAAATGGCATGTGGCTGGTGGGGAGGGCGCTAGAATTGCTTGGCAGCCATGGGTGGCTAGGATACTTTGGCCATTAGGGGCCATTTGGCCAAAGACAAAGACAAATACATGGGTGCATGAGTCCATACATGCATATTTACATGTATCCATGCAAAATATCGATAGATACATATATAGATGGATGTGTGTATGCAATTCATAGGTGCATGTATGCATAAATAAATGTATACATGCACCCATAGATACAATTATACATATATAGATAGATGCATGTAGAGATGGCAAGATATGCATAAATTGATATATGTATTATTGCATCTATGGATACATAGACATAATGGAATGGAGAAAAGACACATTTAGTATATGCATTTATTTTTGGGAGTTTGACTAATCCATATGCATACTATGGATTAAAAAACTAGGTCAAGGTAACATAATCTATTCAAAAATTAATGCATTGAATGGCATCTCACTAAAGGGGAGATTTTCGTTTGGATAAGCAGTTCTTTGAATATATAACAATTAAAAAGAGATAAGTATAAGCATCCTTTTGGTGACATTCCACATTTTGACCTTTCAATCAAATTCAATCAACAAAGTAGCAGTTAGACCTAAAGAAAGTTCAAGGACTATGCCAATAGAAAACCATATTTTGGACAATGGCTAGACAATCTGTTGAAATTGATTTAGAAACTTTGAAGCAAATGCATTTTTGCTTCTATCTACTTTCATTGTACATCTTAAATGGAAGTCGGGTTTTGCATTGCTGCAATGTATTTGTAAACTTTGATTATAAAATCATAGTGTAGATCATTTTAAGTGTTATCCATTTGAATCTTTCCTTGAAATACAAAGGATTCATTCAGTCTTGGAGGCAATGTACAGCTATTCCAGAATAACCCTCCTTTGCCCCGCTAATCGCAATGTTTTCCCTATGTTATGCTCTCAATCATGTTAACATGTGAATTAATGATGCTTTATGTCAGATTATGTTAATAATGTTAGCTTTTCTGCTTAGTGATATTGTATTGGTGAAGGATGGATTGCATCACTCTGCTTTCAAGCAGTTCCTACGACTCTCGGTGATTTCCTCTTCAACATGTGTCCGGACATATTATGTATATATGCACGTTCGACATGCTCTTTATTGTAGGTTGGCAGGTACATGACATCGACTCCACCTGGTTTCCAGGTTTGAGCGTGTCCATTGACCAACGGAAATTAATTGGGAGATAGTAGCTAGGTTTTCCGAACCAAGTCGTCACCCTAGTCATAGCGTGTTGTTGGGTTGTCATCGGGGTCAGTTGTTTTAACTTGGTCAATTCCCCTTGTGTGTTTATTTAATTTCAAGTTAAAGTTTATTAAATGACTTGCGTAGTCTAATTAATGATTATATGTGTTTAGTTGCAAGCTAAAAGTGATTAAATAGCTTTTGGAAATTATAAATGATGAATGTTTTGTCTTATTGAGATGTTGGAAAATTAGTGATTAATTAATTAATTTAATTGAATTAATAAAATAATCTAATTTTGAATTAGATTTATTTTATTGATAATTTGAATTAATTGTGTGAATTAATTAAATTATCCCTATGAATTAAAAGTGTAAAAGATTTAATTCTTTTGTTGAAAATAAAATGCTAAAATATTTTGAATTCAAATTGGAATTAGAAAATGGTTTAAAGTTATTAAAAAAAATTCAAATGTTTTCTTATGCAAAGACTTTGGGGTAGAAAAGATATTTTCTGAAATAGTTGACTATTTTGGGGAAAGATATTTGTGAAGAGTTGAATAGGAATTTGAAATTGAATTTAGTTTGAATTTGAAAATGAGTTTGCATTTTGGATTGGAATTTAATTAGAATTTGAATTTGAATTAGAAGTTGAATTTGAATTTGAATTTGGAAAGTTTGGAAAAAGGATATATTTTTAGTTAGGGTTTTTCTTTCAATCCTCCATGGATTCTTGGTTTGGAAATTTGGGTGGAGAGGCTTGGAGGAGGCTAAGATGGTGGAGTTGAAGGAGTGCTTGGAAATCTCCATGGTGGAAGCTTGCAAATTTTGGAGAAAACATAAGGTTCTACCTTTTCTCCCTTCCTCTTCTTGCTCATTTGAATGATTAAAAACATAGTTTAGATTCAATAAAAATTCATGGAAAAGCTTTTCAATTTGCAAAATTGTAAATGGATTTGGAAATAGAAAGAAAATCCAAAAAACTCAATGTTGAAACTTGATTTTGAAAACCCATTTCCTTGTTTTGAAATAAGTTCAATTTTCCTGATTTGGGTTTGAATTATTTTTACAATTTGGGTATGTAGATTTGTGAATACAACCATTTACTTCAAAATTGGGTGATACCCACAAATATATATCTTCTAATATATATTTGTTATTTTTGAAAATTTTAAATTTTGGTAAAACCCTGAAGTCTCTATTTTTTTTTTTCATTTTGAAAAACGCAGGAATATTTTATATTAAAATTTGTTTTTTGGGGTGGTGGGAGGTCAAACCCCACCCCACCGCCGCCGCCACCATGGCTGCTGCCCGACAGGGAGGCGGCGCTGTGTGTGGAGCACACAGCCACTGCCGCCCCGCGGGGAGGCGGGCACTATGTGCCCCGCACACAGGCTCCGCCACCCGGTAGGGAGGCGGGAACTGTGCGCTTAGCGCACAGGCTCCGCCGCCTGGCTGGTTGGCGGGGCTCTGTGTGTGGAGCACATAGGCTCCGCCGCCATGGGTGGCGAGGGCCTGGTGCCAGGGCTTCGGCCCTTATCCGCTTTTCAAAAATAAAACAATTTCTTTTTTTAGATAAAGTTTGTTTACCTTTGTCTAAATCTAATTTCTTTTATATATATTATCTATATTATAGTTTTTATATATATATAATATTGTATATTGTATATTATATAAAATATAATATCTTTAATATATATTAAATTAAAAGAATTTTTAGTAAGTTCAAAATATATGTTATGTTAATCATGAGAATTTTAAATTATGAATTAATTGGAAAATGTACATATATATTATTTGATGTATTTTATTCAATGGGAGTATAAATTTAAAGTTATTTAATTGATTCATTTGCAAATAAAATATTGTTTTATTTGGTATATTTAGATAATGTTAAATTTTAAACTAGAATCTTCTAGATGATCATGTGATTATTATAATCACGGAAATTGATATTTCAGTATATTGTCGTAATTTTCAAAGAAGTGATTTTGAGCTATTACTTAAATGGTTATTAAAGACATGTCTTGTTTATTTTGCTAGATGTTTAGTTATATAATATGATTGCGGAACCAAAAGTAAAAGACGAACTTATTAATTGACCTAAATGATTTATTAATCAAGTGATTTATCTATGGTATGTGATCATGAAACTTAGGGAGAACGGTTGATTTAAATTTTAACCAGATAGCTGCATTATGAACATATTTGGATTAAGAATATGGTTATGAGATTTAGAGTAAATGATCTGTTCTTTAAATATCTCAATGTCATGAAAAGAAATGGGATCAATTGATTGGATAGATGCAAGTCATGAAATCTGTGTTTGAATGGATTTAGGAAATCCGAACATTAGCTTTCCTATTTGTCTGAAATATTTTCAAGTGTTTAATTGTTCGCCTTCGATGTTGTGGAAGGAGGGTGAATGTTTTGTGAATCTTCCTGATATGGGTTCATTTATTAGTATGGGTGGTTATAAGTAAGTATTTATGATTGTTGGCTTTAAGTCGTTTCTTGTTGATCATGTAAGTCTTCCAGTAGTGTTTTCTTGAGATGATGTTGTGTCTCTTATGTTTTGCTTTGGCTATATTGGATTATGTGTGAGTAAGCTCAAGTGGTTACCTTGTTCTTTGAACGGGTTGTGTGACCTTGTGATTCATGGTTGAGTCGAGTTATTAGTTGTTATGTGGGTTTCATTATGTTAGTCAACCTTGTGTTAGCCTTGGGTAGTGCACGCTTTGGTTTCAGTTTTGGACATCCGTAGTGATGTGTTACCTGTTGAGGTGTATTGATTATTTGTGATAAATGTTAGTACATTGTCTACCCTTGGCATGTGGTTGAGTTATGTGTTGTCGATAGGGGAGTGGCTTTCAAATGAGCGCCGGGCCCAAAGTGGTTCCAGGATAACTTGTTTGAGAGTTAGTTAATTAAGTGAAAATTAAAATAACTTGCTAGGGAGAGAGTAGCTTTGAACATTAATAAGATAAGTTAGCCTCGCTCATTGGCTCAAGGGCTTGTACGAGACTTGAGATGAGTCTGGAAGGCCTAGAATGGCAAGATCGTTATCTCGTCTTTATGAGAGATAATCGATTCCGCTCTGGTGTGCATGTGGGGCTGGGAGTCGGTTGAGGTTTCCAGGATATCCCTAGAGAGGGGGCCGGGACCTAGGAAGACTTGCCAGGAGTTCCCATGCAGCCTTTGCGATGACACTCCTCCTATGACAGCAGTCGGTATGGTGTTGTACCGTTGGTTTATTTTGTACAGTGATGGTACTCGATTTTGTATTCTGGAAGCATTGTAACCATTGTGTTAAGTAATGTGGGTTTTGTTCTTGTTTCAGTTCAGTGTGCTAGCTTGTGTCTAGAGGTAGATGGTCTTGTCTAGGAAATCCTTGTTACTATCTCCTAGCACGGAGGGAGTGGGGCCTTTGGGTTCCACGTGGTCGGGTGGCATGCATTCCTTTCCGTTGGATCTTCTTCATGTTCATGTGTTCGTGTTTTCCAGTTGGAGGGCTCGTTGGATGCTGTTGCTTTTCTGGCTTCGTTCTTTTTAGATGATCTTTATTTTATTACCCCTCAGTTGTTATCGAGGTGGAAATTGTATTATGTAATCATTTGGTTGGAATTGCCTCATTCAGGGAATGAGTGTTGTAATCTTATTGTTAAATGTTAATTGGAATCTTGAGGTATTTAATATCCTTGTTGTAATTTATCTTGAATGGAATGTATGTTGTCTCATTTCCTTAAGTGATTAATGTTTCAGTTTATTTTAATATTAGTTGTTGTTTGGGTTTTTAAGTAATCTTTGTCTCATGGCCTTAGAGGTTGTTGGCAATATGTATTCATCTTACATGTTATTTGTACTTAAACAAAAAAAAAATTGGTACGTTTAAGTAGTGAATTGCAACTTCCTCTAAGGTTGCGTGGCGGGGCATTACAAACTCTAACTATCCAAACATGATTTTTACTCTTATTTTAATTAAATCTTTATATACAATAATGCCAAAACAACTATCTCATTTAATATATCACCATTAATCTAATTAATCAATAAACTCAATCTAATTTTATTAATTAAATCAAATCAATCAATAAAATAAATAACGTTTCAACATTTTAACTAAATGCATTTAAACATAAATTTAACTATGCAAGCTATTTAATAGCCTTTATAATTTGAAATTAAATAAATACTCAAGGTGAAATGGACCAAATTAAAACAACTAACCCGACAACAACCCGATGACACACTATGACTAGGGTGACGACTTGGCACGAAAAACCTAGCTACTATCTCCCAATCGATTTCCGTTGGTCAATGGACACGCTCAAACCTGTGAACTAGGTGGAGTCGATGTCATGTACCTGTCAACCTGCGAACAAAGAATACATCAAACATGCATATATATATATATATATCTACTATGATCAAACACACCGTGAAGAGGAAGATCTCAGAATAGTAGGGCGCTCGCAAGCAAGTGATACAATCCCGTCCCCTTCACCAATACAATATCACTAACTGACGCATCTAACATCAATGATATGATCACAAGCATAAAACATCATTAAATCAAATATCTTCTAAGTTAATCCAAAACATGCCATAAAGATAACATCAGAATAAAATAACATCACATCAAAACATAATGTTTACATCGCTTAACAGATAGCGGTCAAAAGTAATCAAGTTCCAAAGTCACAACATAAACATAACCAAGCATTACAAAGAAAACACTGCCGATCAAAGAGCCAAAATGGAGGGGTGTTACATGACATATCTCTTGCATGCAGGATGTGGCAGAGACTGATATCAATAATTTCTATGCTTTTAAAATTCCATCTATTTCAATGGTGCATATGCTTGGCCAAGCAACAAAATAACAAAAAGTGATAGTTTTGAAAAGGGAAACTATCGTCTCTAGAAATCCACACTTGACATTCTATCTTGAAAGTGGTTTCATAAAAGAAAATACATGTAGTATGAATTGTCTCAAGTTTATAATATTTCAATTTTTTTTTCTCAAAATCATCCAGTTCTTTCTTATACATATTTAATCCCAAGTTTGTTGCATGATATATATAAGTTTCCAATATCTTTAATAAATAAAATCTCAAAATTATTCCCACAACTCAATAAATCAATCTCTTGCATTCCACATAAAAAATCGCGTCTATGTGTATCTCTAAATTTTCATTTTCATTTGCATAAGGATTCTTTTTCTCTATTTTCAGTTGAACTAAAACACGAAATTGTAGTTTTTCATTTGCAAGTTGAATACCTCTAATTCAGATTAAAACGTTCTTTTTAATTCAGTATATATATATACTCATAAATATATATTTATATTCAGTAAAAACTCCATTAAAAAAAAAATAGAAATAACATAGAATCATAACTCAGCATGTAAATTAAATATACTCATAATCAGATTTTAAACATTCTTTCACAGTTTTAAATATATTCATGTATATATATATATATATTCTTATATATATATATATATATATATATATATAAATACATACATATATTGAAGAAAATACCATTGTAAAAATAGAGACATGTTCTCAGATTATAAACACAAAGACATATTCTCAACAATTTCCTAAATATCATTTGAAAGACAAAACTGTGTATGACAAGTTCAAATTTTGCATGTATTTTTTTTATTAGAATTCACATATATATGTATTGATGAATATTTTTCTTTATTTTTAAACATACTGAATACACATTAATTATATATATATATATATATATATATATATATATATATATATATATATATATATATAAAAGAAATTGTATGTAACCAAAAGCTGATTTCTTATAAATTAAATTACATTCTGTGTATGTATAAAATAAAGATATCTCATTTACAAATTACATGTATTTATTATGTATGTATTTATATGAATAATCAGATTTCACATAATATTACACATTGCAAAAATGTATGTCAGATTGCTGACTTTAACGGAGTTTGAAAGCTTTGAAAAAGAATTTTAAAGTTCAAGTTTTAAACATTGAAATGAATTCAATGTTAAGGAGGCAATGAAATGGGTGGAAGGGAGGGGGATGCAGCCCTTGTGGGGCTCCCTCTCCACAGCCAGCTTTTGAGCAGCTACAAGCTGCATTCAACTAATTTTATATACGTGTTATTATTTTTATATTATTTATATAAAATTCAAACAATAAAAACAATAATCTGTTCCATCTTTGATCTCAAAATTATAGGGTATATATATATATATATAGTATATTTTTCTATAGATTTATATATATATATATATATATATATATAATTACTCAAAAAATATGTGGCATGTACATGTTTCCTACATAAAATACAGAGTCTAATTGAGTTTTTGACAGGAAAATAAATTCTGATTAAGGTTTCTAAAGAAATCCTATATATAATTGCAAAACAATATTTTTCTGAAAGTAAATTAAATCCAAAAAAATGATTCATTCATACACACACGTGGAATACAAATTTCATGAAAATAAATAATTAAAAACCTGGAGTTTAATGCTAATCTGATAATAATGTTCTGATTCAGTTTCTCTTTCTCGTTCTATTCCTCTTCTTTTCCTAGTTCCACCCAATTCAACTGTTCTTGCTTGCTTCAAATTTTATTTTTTAGAAAGATAAATGATGAAAGATGAAAGAAAATAATAATCTTCAGAATGCCCATTCTTTTTGAGAAATAAAGAGTTTTATAAACTTTTATTTACTTTTTCCAACTTTATTTTGCTTTCTTTTCTTTTCTTTTTTTCTAATTTTTTAGTCATTTTTGCTCATATTTTTCTATTTTTATTGTTTTCTATCTTATCACTTTGTTTTCAAAAATCTTCCTATATTTCATTTTATTCTAATGTTTTTGAAAATCTTCCTATATTTCATTTTATTCTAATGTTTTCGAAAATCTTCCCATATTTCATTTTATTCTAAGTTTTTTAATAAATCCAATTTTAAAATAAAGCAGGATTTGTTTTCCCATGCTCACATTATCCACAATTTAACAAAATAAATAACATCTTAATCTTCAAATAAAGCATTACTAAAAATATACCAAACTAATTATTTTTATTTCTATGCATTTAATTTGCCACTTAATTGATTTTAAATAAACATTGCAAAGTAAAACAATATAATTAATTAATTAAATAACCTCCTAAATGCAATTTAATATGATTACTAAGTGGTGTGTGCATGCGAGAGAATCCGTTCCAACTTAACCTTGCTAGGTGGCTAACCTCCTCTATCTCAACCACGCTCTTGGTCTTCGACAAACCTGCATCTCTTATAAACTCAGGCACCCATTAATAGATTAGTGTCCAAAAATATAATCAAAGAAATACATATCATTTCTCTATGTTACATCATAATAATCATCACATTTCATTTTATTGAAATAAAATATCATCCATTGCATTTCATCTTTCAAATAAAATAAACATTCACTTAAATCCATATTCAAACCTCACAACACACACATTTATTCATGTTTCAGTTCCACTTATAGTAAAATCAAGCAGTACGAAAGTTTGAGACGTGAAAAAGAATCCTTGAATTCATCTCCTTTTGGTTCAAATCATTGATCATAACCATCCAGAACATTGAATCCTCCATTTATTTCTACTTTATGTTCTTCAAGGAATTCATCAACAACTTGTTTAAATTCCTCTATCGGAGATCTATTTGATGTATCTTTCTATGTAGCCCTTGTATGTTGTGACAACTGCACTTGTTCTTCCACCTCCTTTATTGTTGTCTAGCACTAGAGACATGTGAATTCAAAATGCTCTTCCTCATGTTTCCTACACCAAGTCGGTAAAAACTCTTCTAGGAAAACTTTGTATCCTAGATTTGACCAATCCTTCATAAATTTGGTAACAAACTCTTCATATCTTTTCTATATTGGATCTTCATCCTGGATAGGAGGAGCTTGTATGGTAACTCCTTTCTCTTGCAACTCATCCTCCACTTTATTTTCAAAAACCTAACTAACCTATGTAGGAACATCCTCCTTGATCTTTATAGGTAGCTCTTCACTTAAATGTTCCTCTATTAACTCTGATGCCTCAGATTTGTCTTCCTTACAATCAGTCCCTTCCAGAGCCATCTCAACATCACTTGCAACATCTCTGGATTCATTTTTTTTTTTATTCTCTATAATGCATTCCTTATTTGACTTTTCTTTCCACTCCAGGTGTCTCCCAACTTTGATGATGATGTCCACACATGAACGACAAGTGAATTCTAAATGAGATGCATTATGAACTATGCACCATTTAGATGAGATGAAATTTTGCAAACACCTACCACTATTGAGTTAATCTTTAACTATCTCTGTGAATGCCTCAATTGTAGCATCAACAAAATCTAAATTTGTGGAGGCTAGTGGTTCAAGCAGGTTCCGCATGAAAATATCCCTTTGCAAAACCATCTCAATTTTACCCAAAAAAGTTAAGCATTCAAACTCATTATGCCTAGTGGTATTGTGGATTCTGCACTGGTTTGATAATGCATAGTGATGCAAACCCTTACTATTCCAAAGATCCAATCTCTTATTCGAAAACTCATAAAGTTAAGGAAAATCAATCTAAAGGCCGTTTCCATCATGAAAAACATAAGATTATTTTTCCATCTTGACTTAGAATATTTATTTTCAGATTTAGATATCTATCATATCTTAAATTTTCAACATAAAGGCTCATTCAACTTCTAGCTATGTCACCTTCATTCAACCCTCCTTCTAATGCCAATCTCTTGATGGTGTTTTTGGCACAAGAACAACTCAGAAAGAATATGATATTCTATCTCTCTTGAAAGGTAAATCTCTATCTGCAAGCCTCAAGAGATAACCCAAAGGTCTCTAATGTCAGGTCTTGACAAATACAGTGAAACAACTCAGAGATAATGTGAAAATGTTGGTAATCACAAGGGGCCTTACAAATGAACAATGCTGGAAGTATACTTTCATCAGATGTAACAATATGGTGATGCTTTCAATCCTATAACTAATCCAGATTTCAAAGAAATAGCAAAAGAGAAAGGGTTGAGAGAGATTCTATTATAAACTAACTCCTAAGATAAATCACAACAATGATGAATGTTGCAAATGGAAAAATCCCTAATAAAACCAATCTTTGCTTGATCAAGGACATGCCCACAACTACACAGAAATGATGCAATCTTATGAGGAAATCCAAAGATTTTCATACTATGAATATTCATCCACATACCCAATTACTGGTGCAATGTAAACAAGCATTCATAGTTGAACTTAGAACAAAACAATACCTAGACTAACTTTACACAACCTACAATCAACAAATTGCTAAATTTATGGACCATAGATCGATCAACATCATTAACATTTAACCATTATCATGAAAGAACTAAAAACTAACATCTAACATCTGAGAATTGAGAACAAGAAACCATAAACTTTCAAATTGTAACACAAAGCTTTCCAAATCAACAATCCAATTGTATTAAATTCTCTAAAATTTACATAATAGTCTTCTTGCTCTCTCCTCTCCTATAGCTAATTTCAAAAATCTACTTGCCAATTTTGGCCTTCTAACCCCTAAAATCTAACCCTTTACAAATGAGAAGGCACTGGCCTTCTATAGATTTTACATTATAATTTCAATGGCCAGGATTAAATCAATCCAATGACATAAATGACACTTCTAGAAGCATCTAGTAGTTACATTAGGGTTTTGGCATCTAGGTACATTATCATCCAATTGCATAAAAGCAGTTACATTATGGAACAATGAGAAAAAAATATTCTGCCAACTTGACTTTGATAACAATCATCATTGGATAAAAAAAACAATATCACATAGTGCAAATAGCTTCCAAAAATCCCTTCCAGCTCTAAACAGTTTGGGCACAGATTCTTATGCAAGCCCCATATTTAATATTTGAGTTGAACTCTTCCAGATTTTCCTCTTGACACGAATCCATATGCAAGTCCCCCTTTTGATTTCTTTAATCCTGAAAAACATTTACCATCATTAGTAGCTCACATGTTAAAAAAATCCCATCCATAAAATATCCAAATTAAACTTGAATAAAATTTTGGCCTTTTAAGAAAACTTTCCATTTTTGGAAATTTTTATTTTCAAAATTTTTCCATTTCAAGAATTTTTCATTTTTAGGAACATTTTAAAATTTCAAGAAAAAATCCATTTTTAGAAATTTTCGCTTCGAAAAAAATTGCATTTCGAAAAATTCCATTTTGGGAAAAAATTCCATTTTGGAAAAATTTCCACTTTTGGAAAATTTTGGGATTTTTGAGGGGGCTTGGATTTTTTGAAAATGGAAATTTCAGGAATTTTGATTTGTCGTGGATTTCAGGAAAATCCGAGGTAGCTTGGATTTTCCCAAGTTTAGCTCTCTGGAAAATCTGAGGTAGCTTGGATTTTCCCAAGTTTAGTTCTCTGGAAAATCAGAGGTAGCTTGGATCTTCCCATGTTGAATCCTCATGGAAAACCAAAGGTACCTAGAATTTTCCCATGTTTAATCCTCAGTAGCTTGGATTTTCCGAAATCCAAGCCAGGTCAAAATTCCCTAATTTTCATGACTTTTTTTCTATAAGGAATTTTTGAAAAGTTCAAAAAGCAACCCGACTTAATTTTTCGTCCTCTATCCACAAGTGCAAAAAATATTTACAAATGACATTGAAAATTCACTTCAAAATCCATGACAGGTGGATTTCTCCCAGACCCTCAAGATGTCGTAAAATATTGCCTTCATCAAATCAAGTTTGGACCAACTGTCAAAATAGCCTCCCAAAAAGAGCAAAACTAAAAATTTGACCAAGCCAAGATGCAAAGATGCAAAAGAAAAAAGAGGGTCTCCGCCTCTAGTGGAGTGTGTGTGCAAAAATTGCACAACAAATTGTTCTTCAAATTAAGTTGAATCATTTAGGTGATTCTCCAAGTATCTATCTGATAATACTATCAAGTTTAATCTTATAGTTTGATAATATTATTGACTCATATTCTCTAATTTGTCTTGAACATCTAAATATTTTCTCAAGGTCTATGGTTTTGAATGTCATCAAGTCATCTCTACCAAATGATAGGCACACTATTTTAAGTAACACAAGACAATTTATGCAAATCTAATTTGATACCATTTAAGTCCACATTAATGAACCTTTTATGACCTTGAACGTCATAGTTTTTAGGGTTCTAAATTTTAACAATCCAAAATTCCAAGGCCTACTTAGAGAAAGTAGCGGGAAATAGCAATTGGATAGCCTACAAGGTGAGAAGTTTATCTACAAATTCAATTTTCATATTAATCAACATTTATGGTCCCTTCCAGCTGTATCCAAAAGAGGGATTTATGGGTGGAGTTTAGTGCTTTCTATACCAGGATGTCCCCTAACCATTGTATTTTAGGGGGAGACTTTAATGCGATCAAGGCATACTAAGGATAAGTTGGGTGTTACACCCCATTGTGTTATTACTTATTTACTATTACTTTGATGAGTTAAAATGCTTTAATACATGATTGTGTTTTGTAATGATGTAGGAATGTACAATTCAATGTTAATATTTTCAATGCTTTGATAATGCAATAATACATGATGCATATGACTATAATGTTATCAACTAACTATTGTTGTGATGCACTAAGTTAGATGTAGGAAAAGAATCAAACCTATGAAAGAGAGGGGAAGTATCATTCAAGAGAACTTGGTTTGGAAACCTTTAAATGAGCTTATTTGAGCTATCACACACTCAATCCTAGTTTGGTAAGTTGAGTCCAGTTAGTCGGGAAATGGTAAGGAAACCTTCGATCTTTGTTTAGGGATGATTTGTAATGATTTTAGTTTTAGTATTGGATTTTTCTTGGTTGGGAATATGTGACTAAGTCTTTGTGTTAAGTGTAAGTTCTTCTTCGTGTGTTTATATTTATATATTGATTGATGAGTATATACATAGAATTTATATGTGTATATATTTACATGTTTATGATAACTCATACATGTGAGTATATACATGCATGCATATACATAGGTAAATGTATTTACACATAACAATGTACATACATACCATATGCATGAGAATATCGATTAGACATATATATAGTATATATACCAATCAATGAATATGTAAATATATGTGTATATTATGGATAATAAAATAATGGTATATGTATATAATATATATGTATCAATATATATGTATAAGAGTGAGATAAGGGGGATTCATTGCACACAAGTCTCTTCATTCTCAAGAGAATCCCAGGGAACAAACTGCCCTTATCCACATCAATACAAGCTGAATGAAGAAATTGCAAAGAAAGCTTATCTAGATTAATCACCACAAAAGACTATTTCAGGACTTGAAAGTGAAAAGCTTATAGATTTTTTCCTCCAACAAATGAGCTCTTGCCCAAAGGACTATAGCATTGGTTTAGGATGCTAGTGCGGCATGCTAGAGTCCAAATGGTGCACTAGAATCCTAAGCAACATAGGGCTCAAGGACTCAAACAGGAAGACTAGAGCTTCACTATCTAACCCAAATATGATATCTATTGAACAAGATGACAAGATAAAGAGCAGAAAGTGAGAGAAAACACAAGGAGAGCTAGGAGGGATCTTACAAACAATGAAATGTACAAGTCTTCATTTTGAGCTCTGCTTTGATAACCTACACACAAGACAAATGAGGAAAAATGTTGGGGCTGTATAGGGGCTTGCTGCAGTCAAACCCCCGCTTCGGTGTTCCCACCTCCATGGACATCCATATAGATAGAGATAGAGTAACCAAAATGGACAAAAAAGGGCCCGTGGTGAAAGTAATCTTCACTTTACGAGGAGAATCCACACAGGGTAGTAAATGAGCAAAGAGATCTAATCTATCCACAAATAGAAAAGAGTAAGAGAGCATTACCAATAGGCCTTGACCCCCTCTTGAACACATGAACACACCATTGAATGCTTGCTAGAGAGCTTTGGCTATTAGAAGGACCTCAGTCAGATAGAGCTTCACTTGTAGAAGTTTTGTTGCAAAGAATAGAAGAGATTGAGATGTCAAGTCAAGTTGAAGAGAGAGCCTTGATTGAATGAGAGAACCCCTAAAATGAGAGAAAAGGAGGGGTTTTGTTGCATGCAAGGGCGACAAAGATTCGTTACACATGAAGGCCTGGTTGCAGAGACATGTGTCAAGAGCCAAGATTTGAGATTCCCCATTTCAAACTCAAAAAACCACTAGGACACTAGAGCGCCACACAAACGTCCATGTGTTGCACAGGCATCCAAGGCACAAGTTTTCAAGAAATGGGCCACCAAACTATTGTTGCTTCGCTATTGGACCACATGGAGTTAGAATCATGAAATTATGACCCATGGGGTTTTTTAACCATTAATACATTTAGGTGTCATAAATTCTGGGAAAGGTGCTAAAATGTGAAATTGCCCCTAGGTGCAATTTTGCAACATTACATTTTACCCCCACTTTAGTGGGCTCAATTTTGGGAAAAATTGGTCATACTAAAGTAGAAAAGAAATATTTCACCAAAAATTTCAAATTTTATAGATTTGCATGCCAAAGGAATGTACTGTAGAGGTCCTAGAGGTCGAGTCGATCAGTACTGAAGATGCCCCAGCGATCAAACTTAGCAAAAAATATAACACCTATTATGAAAAATCGTGCCAAATTTGACTCTACAAAAATAAACTTAAGTCAATCCCAAAAATTGAAAGAAGCTACAAGGCCGAGAAGAATGATCAAGAAGAAATTTGGTGATTCAGAAGAAATATATGCTAAAGAGGTGACTATATGCCCCCCCTAAGTTTTCCCCCAGCTAGGTGGGGTAAAAATAGGAGAAACCGAGGAGCCACAAACTTTAGGAAAGATGGGCCCTAGGGGCCCTATATATACCTAGGATGGCCCTGAGAAGGGTCATTTGTGCTATTCATCATGAGGATTTTGATGAATTTTGTGAGAAAATTCATAAAAAATGTCGAGCAGACAAGAGTATGAGGATCTAAGGCTAGACTAGCTGTGGGAAAATATCATCAAGGATCTCTAGGTTGACTAGGTAGGCCTCAAAACCACTTCATTTTGCATTTTTTAAGGATTTTTAGCACTTTTCCAACCTTCAAGCAGTGCAGGCATCCTAGATGCATGCACGTCTTTGATGCGCGCTAGCATCTAGGGCCATTGCTATCATCTCAGGGATGCGCTGGAGTCCTAGGGGAATGCTATTGTCCCTGCATTATTAATGGAAGATCGGGACACCTACACAGTGCATACATGTCCTTTAATGTTTTTAACTTAGATTTTTCCAACCATCCATGTACTTAGAATTTTTTTTCTTTTTCACATGATTATCTTGAGTTTCGACAACATCCTGGTGAGTGGGTGTTATGCCTACTTTGGGACTAGAGGGACTGACTATTTGAGGATGAGGTCACACATCTATAACATGTTAGTCTCTGGCATGTTTACACCATGCCAGAGATGCTCTATCATGACAAGATGTTGATAGTGCTAATGGAGAGGTGAGACGCCACGACATCGATCTTCTAGTTTCCTACTGGAGAGATGATAATCACTTTGGAGGATGTCTACCGCATCCTTGGTCTTCCCATCCATGACCGACAAGTGGAGCAAGATGACACATGCTCGACGCAAGAGAGATCAGATGGTGTCTGATACTACTCTAGTCAGACAGACGACGAGGATGGGACCATGCACATATACACTTAGTGGTTTGATCAAGCCTAAACCACTACCCCTCTATTGCATCATATAATGGTGGTCATCATCACCATAGAGATCACCATATATGTGCAAGGCTCCCACCTGCATGGGGGCCTTGTCTGCACCTTTTAGGAGATGATGGAGTGGTGTATAGTTTTTGTGTGGGTGTGCAACATGCTCATGCACCTATACCAGGAGCTTGGATGGTACATGCATTATGAGTATCAGAGCCTCACTACATGCACACTCCTACAGGTTTGGGATTTCACTCACATCATGTGCACGAGGCCAGAGGGCTTCCCATAGGTGCGAGATTACAGTGTACCGATGGCTCATTGATACAAGCTCACTTGTTAGTGGAGACACGATGATCTACAGTTCTAGGGGCTGTAGTTTGAAACTTTGATGCAAGATTAGATTAGATGGAGACCCCACCAATTTTTCTAGTGGGTTAATGATGGCAAGTTCCTTTGAAACCTATAGTGCAACTGCTTCATTCTCGATCACACCGATTTTGTTATTATGCCATACTACTAGAACCAGGTCATGTGACAACATGGGTGGATCTAGACTATTCCTCCTCATGTCCCAACATACACCTAAGCTATTCAGAGTGTTGTGAGGCCAAGGGACCATCTATGTCCCATTATAGTAGGTGTTCGCGTCTCCAATGATGAGGCCGATGATATTGATCTATCGACGATGGGCACGGTGGACAATGTCAATGTGGCTAGGTATTTTTTGACATGGTGGGAAGCACACCATCTTGCTCTAGTCTTCCTAGAAAATTCCCCCATGGGGATCCCGGTTTATAGGGGGATGTGCCGCCATAGCCACCTAGGCAGAGGTGGAGGCACCAAGGTAATGGAGATGAGCAGGAGGAGCAACAATAAGAGGAGGGCCAACTAGAGTTGTAGGAGTAGGCTGAGGAGGTTTAGGCGACTTCGTGGAGGCTGAGGCAGTGGTGGAGGATGTCCACTCCTCAACATGCCACCCCATTTTCAAAAATGCTAGTAGCCCCACCCTTGGTCCCAACAACAACCCTTGCAGCATTCGAGGTAACTCTAAATGTTGGTGGCACAGGGCCTAGTGCTCCTCCTTGCCCTAACCCATTCTAGTAGCTAGGAGATCTAGGTATGACCATTGGTTATACCATTTCATTTAATACTTTCAACTTCTATCTCATGTACATGTATATTATGTTTAGGTTTCGATATCTATACATTTTGTAGTACTAATATAAAATCCTTTTTGCATTTGTAGGGGACACTCAAGGATGGATTGGGCTCTTAACCCAGTGCATATCAGAGGTGGCCCCTATTGTGCCTATCTAGGGGGCACTCTTAGATGTGTACCGACTAGTTTCAATGGGATGCTATTTCCACCTTTTCAAGCCGATAGCGCACTTGAGGACTGTCTATGAGGAGGCACATGTGGAGATTTTTCAAAGGACTGCTAATGCTGCCACATTTCGGGTTTAATGGGACCAACTCTTGGGGTAGTTGCGGATGACACTCGTAGAGTGAGATGTAGCCATGATGAGGGTTGATGTCATTGAGCAGGCACATGACACTCTTCAGAGCCATCTTGATGACCTCACAAGATAGCTAGCAACCGTGATCTAACAGGTGATCAGTAGTTGTAGTGGGAGCTTATCCAAGCCTATATGTAGATATGTTGTCTCCAAAGAGAGATTAGGGGGATGTGCACAACCATATCTGCCTCACTCTCACACTGCTCCCAATCCATCTCCACCATGCAGCCCCACTCGTAGCTACAACTTGAGCCAGAGGGCTCCGGGAGCCACATGCCCAAGTCATAGAGAGCCTCCTTTTGTATATCATTTTTGTAGCCATGATATATATTTGTAGATATTTTTTATATAGAATCTGATATACATATACAACAACCACTCATTTTTTGATGACAGTGGCATGATACATGTACATGACTTTTGATGTTTATACATATATACATGAGACACTAATTTTGATATATGTTGATGCTATAGATTTTATGTGTATGGATGTATAGTTAAATTAGATGCTATCATGATTTAATGAACATAGATGGATGTATGCTAATTAAGTACAATGATGATCTAGCTGCCTAAAAAGATGTAATGTAATACATAGATACACAACATAGTAAAGCACACACATGTATGTCTCTCTCTCTCTCTCACACACATGGCTACATCATAACAAAATAAATTTTCATAATGTGTTAATGAATAAATTTCAACATAAACAATGCTACAACCCTTAAAGAGTGAACATTTAACATATGACACATTAGACACTACGCATAGTATTGGCAAAGATGCATTGCATTAACAGGTTCTTTTAGAGGTGTCCCATCCATAGATGATAATCCATAGGCACCTGAGCCATACACAAAGATGAAAATGTAAGGGGCTCAACCAATTAGGACTAAATTTTCCCCTTTGATTATGCAACACATTTACATTTCTCTAATTCTCATAGAGAACTAGGTCACCTACCTTGAAAGTTCTAGGAAGTACACTTTGATTATATTGTCAAGATAGTGATCATTGATAAGATTTAAGATGGTTGAGGCCCTGTAATTGACACTCATTGAGCATATCTAGCTGATGCAAATGATTAGCTTGGTAAGTTTCATCATCAATTAACCCTTTAAGGGAAACCCACAAAGAAAAAATTTCCAACTCTAAAGGCATAATAGCTTTGGCACCATACACAAGGTTTTAGGGCATTGTTCTCATCGCTATACGAACACTCGTGCGATATGATCATAAAGCATATGTTAATTGAACATGCCAATCCTTACAATGTTTATTTACTATTTTGTGAAGAATGAGCTCAAGAGTCTTATTATATGATTTTGCTTGACTGTTAGATTGAGGATAGCATGGTGTAGAGAATCTATGTTGAATGTGGAACTTCTCCGAGAATTTTTTTACTTCCTTGTTCTTGAATGGTGTACCATTGTTAGAAACAAGTGTAGAAGGAAATCCCAAATGGGTAATGATGTTGTTTAGAAGAAAGCTACAAATAGCTTCAACATTCATAGATCAAAGCGGGATGGCTTCGACCCACTTTGTGAAGTAATCTATAGCAATAATGATAAAGGTATGTCCTTTAGAAGGAGGTGATATTTTTCCAGTAATATCCAACCCCCATTTTACAAATGACCAAGGAGAGGTCTAGTTTTGTAACTCTTGTGCAGGAGAATGGATAAGATGACTATGTTGAATCTTGTTCCATCATTTTCCAAAAACACCCCATGTGGATCAATTTTTGCACCAGGTATTTACCACCAAAGTGTCCACCCTTCGAGCCTGAATGGGATTCCTTAAGGGAAAGGGGCATTTCTTCTTTAGTGAGGCATCAAAGCAACAAGCCGTTATACAATTTCTGATAGAGAACATCTGACAAGACAACATAATGGACTAAAAGCTTTCGTATATGTGTGAAATCATTTTTCATCGCACAATCGGGAAAGTTTCCAATCTTCAGATAGTTGCAGATGTTAGAAAACCATTCCCCCGAGTCTATGTGAGAAAATAAAAGAGCATGAAATTTAGGTAGATCAAAAATTGCAGGAGACCAAAGGACCTAAACCATGTTGTATTATTTCATATCTTCGTCCTAAGGTACCAGGGAGGCAATGCTCACCATGTGATCTACATGTTTATTCTCTCTCCTAGGGACACTATCTATTGTGAAAGAGGATAATTAGTTAAGCAAGGAAAAAGCAAGGTCTCGATACTGAGATAGTTTACTTTTCTTAGCTTGATAGGTTCCTATAATATGATTCACAATAAGCTCAGAGTCACCAAGTATACAAATATTTTTTTCTTTTAGAAAAATCATGGCATGCAAGCCAGCAATGAGAGCTTCATACTCGGTGATGTTGTTAGTGCAAGGGAAGTCTAATCGAAAGGAGAGAGGGACCGACTTACCTTCAGGTGAGATTAGAACCACACCTTCTCTGAAGCCAGTCTGGCATCTTGACCCATCGAAATAAATTTTCCACTAAAGGTCATGATTGATCACGAAATGTTTTCATTAGGAAATAAGTCTAAACCCGAGAAGGAGCAAGATGAAGGACCATCCACCAATTGATCAAAAACTGTTTGACCCTTTATTGATTTTTGAGTGAAAAAATTTATGTCAAAATTAGAAAGCAACATTACCCACTTCACTAACCTCTTAGCAAGGTTGGTATTGGAGATCAAATACTTCAGAAGGTCACTTTTTA
>VDFB02045485.1:0-24089 GCA_007258455.2 Sequoia sempervirens | reverse complement strand
TTGAATTATTCAATTCCAACATGGTATCAAAGCCCAAATCTACAACCCTATATTCAATTTCTTGAGGGATTTGAATTTGAGAAAAAAATTGGTGCATCTTGGGGCAAAACGAGCCTTGCCATTGCATCTAAAATGGCAAAAAATATAATAATTTTTTGTCACTTCTCTCGAATCTAAGTAGTTTCAAAAAATGCAAAAAAAAATTAATACCTACATAGATCTTGAAGTAATATGTACGGTTCATGTCAGACCTACATAGGCCTCCTCTACTATAGGTACAATTTTGCAAAAATCAAGGTTTTTTAATATTTATTTACCTACAAATTAAAAACAAAAAATCAATTTTCTTTTATGAAATTTAAAAAAAGTTTTGGATATTTTAAATCAATCAAAAAAAAATTTGAAAAAAAAAAAAGAAATCAAAAAAGTTTTTGAAAAAAGCAGGGGGCAATGTTGTAGCCGTACTGGCTTGGTAAAACCTACGGGCCCACTTTTTTCCCAGTCAGCCAGGGTTTTCTAGCCACCTCTTATTGATGGTGGCACCCTCCACATACAGCAGGCACAAATCCTCAAACAATGGCTTCTACTCTTGCTCGATGGAAATCAAAAGCTTGGGTGGAATCTAAAAGATTCCATGATATCCACCTTCCAGTTGGTGGAACAAACAATTCAGCTGACAACTTCAATAAAAAGTAGCGGCATTTGACCCTGTAGAATATTCCAATGAAGATTCTGACAACACAAAAGAATATTCTGGCAAATGAGGCTCTTTTTGACAACCACATAATTTTTTCTATAGGGTTTTTTATGTGATGAGGACCATCAAACAATAAAATTTAGTGATGGGATTTGTTGACATCAACATGACATCATGTTGATTTCATCTGTATGAAAGGTCTCAAGCCCCCCTCCTAGCCCTAATTTGTCTTCAAAGAGTATTTTTTTTAATTTTAGCATTACTTGGGCATACAGTGTCGAAATCGAACAAACAAGATATCATCGAAAAGTTGGTTTTACAAAATTTCTAGTGGTGTAGGTCTCATCATAAAAAAAATCTTTATATTCTTACTATTCTTAGTCAATTCATATTTTAATTTTATGCTTCTGAGCTTGTAACTTTTCACTTGTATCTCTAATTTTTCTAATTCAAGTAGTGTTGCAAAGGTATTTTAGAGCTCTTCAAATCTATTCATGCACTTTTTCCAGAATCTTCCCCAGGTGCATTTTATTTAGTTTTTTGCATTTTACAATTCTATCAATTAGTTGGATGTCTTGGCTCTTGGAAAGGATCTATTTGCATGAGATGACATCATTTTATCTACTTTATAAGTACTGAGGTTTTTGGTCTCTATTTTTTTCATTTGAGTGAGTATCATTGGTTTTTCTATGATCAATTTGGATAAGGATAACTATGAGTCTTGGTGAAATGGTATCCTAACACATCTCAAGTGGCTTGATATTTTTCCTTATCTATATGGACTCATACCTACACCAAACACACTAGGGAGTTTATCAACATGGGGCATCATCAGAGAACATATTATAGGGGTTATATGTTATAGTGTTGATCCTGACACTATGTATGTTGTATTGGACATTTCATATCCCCACATACTTTGGACATGACTTTGGGAGATCCGTGGAGACCCTCATATCTCTCCATACCAAAAGGATCCTACTATAGATTATCTCATCCCTCTTGCAAATGCAGATTGCATACCCTGTGATGATAATAATTTAGAGGAACTTGAGTATATCACAGGTCTTACATGTTTTGATGGTTCAAAGACTTTTCTTCATGTTCCCACTCTATAGATTGGCACTACATCATCATCTCCTATTGTTCTTGATTTGTAGTACATTGCCACATCCATGGCCCCTATTGATTCAATGTGGCAAGACATCATAAATCTTCTAGACATAGCTACTTGGGAGTCGTATCTTTTAGACATATCATCCTTGTTTGTAGAGTCCTATATTGCAAATATATAGGTTACTTTGAGGACATTCATCTCCTCATTGTTGATAGCCACATCATCACTATTGGCCCAAAGATTCGTGATCACCTTTGCAACTTCTTCTATATCAATCTTCACAGATTCTAAATCGACATCATTTCTTTCTGACATGTGGACATGTGAGATTTAATCATCTGATTGGATTAAACGTTTTGATTAATCACTAGTGTGGATCATTTTCTTCTCAAGGGAGAAATGTTTCAAAGTGGATCATATTTTGTCTTCAGATGTTCATCATTAGCACAAGAGCTATTTCTTTATGGGGGGAATTCATATCATCTTTCTCTCTCCTATTGGGGGACATCTATTGTACTTGTGACAAAAAAGTCCTTGGGGGGTCACATTGAGTCCTTCTATCCTTCTTGTATCAAGACAATCGCTTTGGAGAAGACTTTTTCCCATGTGGTTTTCCCCTTTTCTCTAGTTATGAGAGATTTCAATTGCTTGTTCATGGGTACCTCATCAAGCCTTGTAGCTGGGACCCATTCTACAATCATTTAGCTTCTTTTATCAGTTGTTTAGTTTCTCCCTAAGTTGATCTTAAGGGGGGGTGTTGGAGCAAACAAGTCATTATCTGATAATTAATTAATCATCAATTAATTATTAGAGGATTTTTTGCTTAAGTTCACTTAATCTAACCTTAGGAATTGCTTCTTAATCTTTAGTTTTATTCTTATTATTAGATTAGACTAAGTTTAGGACAAGTTATCTCATTGCATGAGATTAAAACACTTTTCACTATCTTGTTAATCTGCATGTAGGGTTTGTTTGTGCATTGCTTATATAACCATGTGCATTCATTTGTAATATTTATCCAAGTTATTTGCATCAATAATAATTCTCAGGTTATTGAGCATAATCTTGCTTTTGATCTTCTCTATTGTGATAGGTAATTGATTGTAGGTGTTTCATAGGATCTATGGATTGAATCAGTCAATTCCAACACTTTTTTCTTAGATTTTTCTTCTTCTCTACAAGAAGACTCAATTGATTCATATCCATCAATTGATTCATATCCATCTATCACCACTTAATTCTTTTATAGGTCTTCATCAACCTTGACACTTGCACTCTCAACAATATTTCTTAGCCTCTTGTTGTAGCATTGGTAATATTTTCTTTTAGTAGAATATACAAGGAAGATTCCTTCATAAAACCTTGTATCAAACTTTCCAAAGTTTTCTTCATCTCTTATGATATAACATTTTCTTCCAAATACTCTAAACTATTTGACAGTAGGAATCCTTCCATACCATAGCTCATAGTAGGTCTGTGTTGTTTTATCTTGCTTGCACTTTGTTAAGTATGTAAACAACACTATGAAATTTTACTTAGCTCCAGTAGACTTCCAGTAGATTTTTTTTTATCATTGTCCTTGCAACTTCTTGAATAGTCCTATTCTTTCTTTCAACCACTTCATTATGCTAAGTAGTCTTAGGGGAAAATAAATGCCTCTTTATTCCATGATTCTCACAAAATATATTGGATTCATTAGAGGTGAACTCTCCACCTCACTCCTGCAACATGTGATTCTAGGATTCACTTGAAATCTATCCACAAGACAAATTCCATGCATGATTTCTGGTCTAGTATTAGTTAGATATAGCAGTCCTCCAATCATTGATCTATACTTTCTCTTATCAGCCTTAGGAGATTCATCATTCTTGCTCAACTTACAACTAGTAGCCATAGGGGTATGTATTGAATTAGAATCTTTCATTCCAAACTTCTTCAACATTTCCTTGACATACTTTGATTGTGAAATGAAAATACCTTTATCTTTTTGATTGATCTATAGCCCATTGAAGAAATTCATCTCCCTAAACATTGAAATTTCAAATTATTTTTGAATCTCCTCTACAAATTTCTAACACATAGATTCATTTCTTCCAAAAATTATGTCATTAACATACACAACCACAATCAAGATTTCATCTTTTTCAACTTTGAAGTAAAGATTACTATTTGCAGTACCTCTATTGAATCCTTATTGTAACAAGTACCTAACCTTGCATACCAAGATCTGGGAGCTTTCTTCAACCCATATAATTCCTCCTTCAATCTACAAACATCTGGTTTTTCTGATGACTAAAATCATTTTGGTTGTTATATGTATACTTCTTCTAATTCACCATTCAAAAAATCAAACTTCACATCCATTTGATATACTTTTAAAATCCTTATATACTACAAAAGCTAAAAATATCTTGATATCTTCCATTCTTGCTACCAGAGCAAATGTTTCCTCAAAGTCTATTACTTCTACTTGTAAGTAGAATTTACACACAAGCCTTGCCTTGTTTCATACCATTTCTCCACTCTTATTTAGTTTTTTCTGAAATACCCACTTAGTTCCAATAACATTCTTGTTTTTTTATCTTAGGACAAGTTTCCAAGTTTGATTTTTCTCAATCTACATTAGTTCTTCTTCCAAATCCTTGATCCAATACTCATACTTACATGCTTCAATCACTATTTTAGGTTAAACTTCAGAAAGTAAACATGTATTTACTTGTTCTTCAGTAGCTTTCCTTCTTTTCAATACATCTTTTCTCTTATCACCAATGATCTATTTTTCAAAATGATTCTTCTGCACATACTTAGGAGTTTTAGGAATCTTTTTCATAGCTTCTCCCTCTTCAATCTGCACTTCTTTCTGTTGGAGTAAAAAATTCATTATCTGATAATTAACTAATCATCAATTAATTATTATAGGCTTTTCTACTTTAGTTCACTTAAGCTATACTTAAGAAATTCTTCTTAATCTTTAGTTTGATTCTTATTATTAGATTGGACTAAATTTATGACAAGTTGTCTCATTGCATGAGATTAAAACACTTGTCACTATCTTGTTAATCCACATGTAGGGTTTTTTTGTGCATTTCTTATATAACCATGCACATTCATTTGTAATTATTATCAAGGTTATTTGCATCAATAATAATTCTCAGGTTATTGTGCACAATCTTGCTTTTTATCTTCTCTATTGTGATAGGTAATTGCTTGTAGGTGTTTCATGGGAGCTATGGATTGAATCAATCAATTCCAACACTTTTTTCTCAGGTTTTTCTTCTACTCTACAAGAAAACTCATTTGATTCATATCCATCTATCACCACTTAATTCTTCTATAGGTCTTCATCCATGTTGACACTTGCACTCTCAACAATATTTCTTAGCCTCTTGTTGTAGCATTGGTAAGATTTTCTTTTAGTAGAATATACAAGGAATATGCCTTCATCAACCTTGCATCAAACTTTCCAAAGTTTTCCTCATCTCTTATGATATAACATTTTCTTCCAAATACTCTGAAGTATTTGATAGTAGGAATCCTTCCATACCATAACTCATACGGAGTCTTTGTGTTGTTTTATCTTTATTGCACTTTTTTAAGTATGTCAACAATAGTATGAAATTTTACTTATCTCCAGTAGACTTCCAGTAGATTTGAATAGTCCTATTCTTTCTTTCAACCACTTCATTATGCTGAGGAGTCTTAGGGGAAAATAAATACCTATTTATTCCATGATTCTCACAAAATATATTGGACTCATTAGAGGTGAACTCTGCACCTCTATCAAACCTCAAGAACTTCATTTTCATATCCATTTCATTCTCAACCATAACTTTAAATGCATTAAAATTATCTAGGGCTTCTAATTTTTCTTTGAGAAAAGTAACCCATGTGATTCTAGAATAATCATCATTCAATAGAATGAAATACATGTCACCTTGAAGACTTCTTACTCTTGTAGGACCAAAAATATCTATGTGCACCAATTCAAATAGTTTGGTAGAGGATTTTTCTTTGACTTTGAAACCTCTTCTTGCTTGATTTCCAACTTGACATTCCTTATAGACAACATTTATAGGCTTTGTAATCTTTGACAGATCTCGCATCTTGAACTAAATTTATTCTCACTAGGCTGTCAAAATTGATATGACACATTCTTCTATGCCATATCCAACTCTCATTGATTTGAGTCGTGAAACAATAACCATCAGCACCTTTGAGCTAATAGACCTTTCCATTTTTCCTTCTTCCAACAATAATCACATTTTCAGAGCCTTCTTTTTATCTCACAACCATCATCTTGGAACATAAGATTTTATCCTTTGCTAAAAAAAATTCCAACACTAAAGAGATTATTTTTTAAACCCTTAACATAAATAACATCATCAATGTTATTTTTTCCATCAAAACTGATTGAACCTTTTCCACATATCTTAGCAGGTGTGTCATCACCAAACCTAACAAGTCCTCCTTCATATTTTTTAAGTTTAACAAACTTACTCTTGTCATTGGTCATATGATTAGACCATCCACAATCAATGATCTAGTAGTTCTCCTATGTATCATGAAAAGAAGACACCAAAGTGCCTTCAATATTAGCACTTGCTTCTGGAGCACTTTCCTTCACACATCTCTCACAGTTAGCAAAATTAGTTTCATCTTGTAAATCCATGAACATGCATTCACCATCCTCATCATCCCCATAATTAGATTCATCATCAAATATATTGTCATCTTCTCTAACATAATAACTTTTCTCAATCATCTTACCTTTTATCTCCTTATTTTTGTCATCCAAACCTCTATTTGGAAATATTGAAGCATAATGACCTATCTTTTCATTACTAAAATGTTTGAAAGGAAACTTACCTCTGTATTTTCCAATACCCTTTTTCATTCTTCTCACAAAGTTAGCTTCCACATCATCAAGATCCTTTTGATCTAATTCCACAATCTTCTTGGTGCAGGAGCACCCAAGCACTTCATGAAAATTTTCAAGAGCCAGGAGGATGTAGGGGTCATGAATACTTTTCAAGGATCTCAGAACATCAATTATGACATATTGAAGCCCATAATGGCATTTGGCATGGATGAGAGTAATTGGAAGATCAAAAGTCCTAAGGGTCCTGATAAGGACCATAGGACCAAAAATGATTGTAAATGGACCAATAGTGTCCTAGGGGTTTAGAGAGTTATAAAATGATTTAATTATGTAAAATAAGGTTGGATGTTAAAGATTTAATATTTTTTAGGTTGTAGGAATCAATAAAATAAGAGTTGGAAAATTCAGATTTTCAAATTCCAACTTTGGTGAGACAGTGTGTTTTTGATGATTTAGCACTAATAATGTAATGAAACCAATTCTAATTGGTTGGAACAGTTGGGGGAAGGGTTTTTAAGGTTGGAAAAGTCATTTTTATTGGTTTTTGGCTGATATTCTAAGTGTTGTACGGACTGCTACAGAAAATCAATAAAAACTTCATTTTTTTTGCATTTTCTTGTGCTCATTTGATGATCTATTGATTTCTACTAAAGATAAGTTCCATTGGATTAAGTAGAGACTTGTATTTAAATTAATTTAACCTTTTTAATGCCCTAATATATGTTAGAAATCTGTTTCTTACATTATATTATTGACTGTCCTCAAGAAAGTGTATATTTTCACTATTTTTTGGTGGTTTTCATGGATGTTTGATCCATTTCATGAGGAAATGATGATATAACTTGTGAAATGGATCTATTATAACATTTATAATACAAATATAACAAGCTAATGTTCAAGGAAGATGAATTATAAGGTGTACACCGAGTTTTAGCAAGGAAAAGTGCATGAGGATGGGGGCTAAAGTATAGCAGTAGAAGATCTACCTTAATAAGGGGAAATTTTTTGAGTTTGTATTGATTTATTATGTTGATATAATGGTGAAAAGTCATAGAGAGGGTTATGGAAGTGTTTGGAAGGTGAGTAACTAAAAAGCCCTAGTTTTGAGGCAATTTATGGAGGGTTTTGTGTTTGAGCATATTAAGGGTGTCATAGAAGACTAAAATATTGAAAATCCTTGGTTTGGGAATGTTTTAAGAGACTTTTGAAAGTTTCATGGTCAGGGGTTGATTTTAGAGAGGGGTTGCTTTGAAAAAGAGGGCTAATTAGGCCTAGTTTTTGAGGAAACAACATATTTTGGTTGGTGTGCTCCAAAACAAGTGCCATCAAGAATCTATTATGTTGTGTAGCATCATAAACCACATATGGTTCAATCATTATTTTTGAGGGTCCTTTGGGAACATTGAGTGAAAATTCAAGAATCCATCGCTAGAGGCCTAGTTGGGCTAGAAGCCTAGTCAAGTTGCAAAAAGAGATTTGTGCTTAAGACAGAGGGTTGGGGATTTGTAAACATTCAAGACAAGTTTGTATGAGTCTATTATGATCACTCCTATGGTTTGGGTCCATAAGGAAGCATATAAGTTATAATTGAGCCATTGAGCCTTATTTCTATAAGGGTGTTTGAGAGTGCATTGTTGTGACCTTTGAAATCATTGTATTGTTTTCCTAAAGTTCCCATTCCCTCTACATCACTTCTCTAATTTTCCAACATTAAAATTAGTCTCAAATTTTGCATTACTTTTACAAAATTCTCTCATTTCAAAAGAAGTTAAAGAACCATACAATGGATCTCTAGTTTATTGGTTCAAATTTTGTAATTCCTCAATAGCAAAAACTTTAAATATAATATTTAAGAAGAGTTTTGAGTACCTTCTTCACCACTTCTTTTAGTTCTCCACCAAGACCTCTCATGTTGTTGACAACTTCATCCACCTTTTGTAAGTATCTTGTGATGATTTCATCTTCAGAAATTCATAGGGTCTCAAACATGATGTTCAAATTATGCATCTTAGCTTGCTTGACCTTATCATATCCTTCATAAATTCTTTCTAAATTTACCCAAATTTCTCTAGAAGTTTTTAGATTCATAAATTTCACCAATTCAAAATTAGCAAGATCACTTAAGAGAGCATACCTTACTTTACCATTATTTTCATAGTCCTTGATCTCGTCATCAATCTTCAAACCACTTGCAGGCATAGTATATCCAATCTCGATAGAATTCTAGGTTTCAAATCCAAGAGAAACTATAAAACCTTCCATCCTTGTCTTCCTAAATGCATAATCTGACCCAACAAACAAAGGAACATCTTTCTTTTGTGCCATCCCATATCTACCTCAAGTGGTTAATCTTTCTTCCAAGGAACCTTTCTCTAATACCAATTGTTGAATACATAAGACAATTGAGAGGAGGAGTGAATCAATTTACCTTAAAACTTCAAACCCTCATAAACATTCATATCCACGTTAATTTAATTAACCCTTAATAGAATGATTTATCATGAAAGAAGATAACAGAAACAAAACGAAGAAAACTTTATGCACAAGGAAACAACATATTTACTTGGAAATCCCAAGAAGGGAAAAACCACAATGAAAATTAGCTCACAATATAAAATAATATCAATACAAATTACAAAGGGCTCACTACCAAAGGGCTCACTTCTCAAAAGAAACAAAGGCTCACTGTCATAATAGAAAATAAGATAGAGAAGAAAGTTACAATGAGAAATCCATCTCAATGCAACAAAAAATCCCACCATAGCATCACCAACACATTTGCAATCTTACTAAAGATTGTAGAAACCTTTTTCTCACTACATCTAGTGATCTAACACATGAAAGATCAAGCTCCACTACACAAATTTATACCTCACAACTCTAAAATTTTCATCATTCGCATCACACACATCTATCTTATCATCTCTCAACACATATTTACACCATATTCAACTTTGAAAGCATTCTCCAAGGTTGGATATGCACCTCAATCATGCAAATTCAAATTAGGTTGACACCAAAACATTCCCACAGTGGAAATGAATGAAGGAGAGCCATAACACACCTTAGCTAAGACCTAAATCCACTCATACACACCACAACACACTTCCACAAACACTAAAGAAACTTTGCAATTAGTGTAAACACCCAAGGTTAGTCAAACCTATGTTAACACCATTAAAATTTAAGTACATGCTTCCTCAAATCCAAAGATGACTCATGGAATACACACCACACTTGAACACAATCTAGAATATTCCACAACCATCCTAGAAACTAACAAATTCCTTTACAAAAAAAATCACTTGAAGAATGTACACACCCAATACACAAATAATTATTTCATGCATTATAACTCAAGAAACCGACATCCAAAGAACCAACCATCAAAAAAAATAAACTAAAGAAAGATGCAAACACTATCAGCACCCTTCAAGATTTGCAAGACCTAAAACCACTCTGCAAAGAAATGAGGAGCAAAAAAATTTCTCCTAGACACCTCTGCAATACACAATTCACACACTAGTGAACATAACTTCCTTTGTGCAATGATCCAGCACACCAAATTTTGGATGCAATACCTCTGAACACCTCTAATCAATGTATCCAAAAGTGTTGGAACAAAAAAATCTACTGAGATGGGGGATGAAACAATAGATCTTAAAACTTATCCCTTAAAACCTTTTTTGTAGACTAACTTCTTTAAGCCCTTAATCAACACTGCAGATTAATTCCTTTTATTACTTTATGCATATTTACTAAACTAGAAAAAAAGATAAACATGCACACACACAAATTCCCATAACACATGATGTATGTGGAAAACCCATGAGAGGAAAAACCATGGTGACAAAGGTTTCTTGAATCTACTACTCAAATCCAACATCATAAATAAGTCTTATGTTACAATATTTTAGGGCACCAACTCAATGAAGCACCAACTTCAAGGAGACATCAATCCCATACTCTGAGCACCAACTCAGTCATCTGATGGCACCAACCAATCAGATTTACATTGACAAATATATTTTATTTACAATTCTATGTTGCAACTTACTTTGCAATTGCACAATACTTTGTTGCAATCTCTACAATTTACTCTCTATTGTTGATGTTGCAATCTCACCAAAACATCCCTCTACTTTGCACTCTATTCTCCTCTACACTTAGAACAATATTTGTTCTATATTTTTGAATATTAACCCAAATCAGAATCTATATTTTGTTTGCGTTCTACTCATTCAGATTGTGCATACTCTGTCATTTGCACTACTCTCTCATCACACTTCCTCTACTGCATACTCAGCAATACATAACTTTGTTTAGCTCTTTTTTCCACTGTGGAATATTCTCTCGCACCCACATCACTTGTAAACCCAACACATAGACAATATTCTAATTTCCTTATTTTTCTTTTCTCCACTAATTTGCAATTACTACCTCGATATTCTCACACATGATCATATCATCTTGAATCCTCTGTTAGGGTTTCTTTGAACCTATTATATTCTCTAGCAAGCTTCCAGTGCATCAAGCCATACACACTCTATGCAAATTCGTTGAATCTGCTAAACCAAACAATCTACAAAACCCTAAACCTAGAATACATTAAATGCATTCTCTTGACTATGTGATCTGATTCTGATCTTGATCACCTATTAGGGTTTCCCAAAATCCTTCATTACAAAACCTCTACATTGAGCCTCACAACATTTAATTTAAATACAAAGAAATTTTCCCCCATTCTCTCTCTATTAAACCCTAGAATTGAATTTTTCATTTAATGTGTTCTTTGTTTATTCGATTTGATCTAATCTTCATCATCTTAGTAATCTGTGTTGTCACTTAGTAGATCAAATCTTAACCAAAAATGGTCATAGGTGCAGTTGGACAAATAAATTCTTTCCTATATCTAGGTTACCAATTAAAACCCTGTTTACATTGACCTAATTGTTTGAAGCCTTCACTTCAAATTCTTACCATTGATCTTTATTCTTCATATGATGACCGTATGATCTTCATTTATCTCGGCATCTTTAGAACACTATCATTAGATTTGATCACTTTAAATCTCCATTGCAAATCTTGAATTCCTGACATATCACTCATTGCTATTCTCTATCTATCATTCAATTCACAACAGTGATGTGAATTGATGCAACAATCATTGTTAGATCAATTTCCAACCAATTTGAATCATCCCCCACTATATCGTTGGCAAAGGACATGGTTCCAAAAAATCCTAGTAGGCTAGCGGGATGCTACCACCTATTTACCTTTGACATCACCTTATCAGCATGTCAAAGAGACCAATCATTTTGTCCTACTGATATCCATCTTTCTCCTCAATGAAGTGATCTTACCATCTAATCATCACCAACTCAATCACAACCATTGATTAGGTTCATCATTGATGCAATCATTTATTGTCACCTGTCAACATGAAATCACCTTCCTTCATCACCTTTCACTTAATATGGCCCCACCAGACTTACTACATGAACACCATCTGATCTCCACCATTGATCAAGCTATCATTGCCATGTCGAAGGGACATTAAAACTACTCACTCTAATATTATGGTGTCTCTTTGATATATCTTGCAACTTCGATCACCACTATCCAATCTCCAAGGCTTGATAATAGCCATTGTTATTTACCGCAATACCACCAACACCAACTTGAATAGTCACGGTGTTGCACTTAACCTTCATCACTCTACCAGTTACCATCATACCATATGATACCGCTTTACTGCCATCCATCCAAATGGCCATTATGATGTAACAGTTCAATGTTATACCACAAACCCCCTCATGAACTATCATGAGATTGCAGGTTCTATACCGCCGTACCTCAGACCCCCTCACAAAATTTTGTGGGGTTGTAGGTTCTATATCACCATATTGCAAACCCCCCTCATGGACTATAGCAGGGTTATAGGTTCTATACCACCATATTGCAAATCCCCTCATGGGTTGTCGTGGGGTTGTTGGTTCTATACCACCATATCGAAAATCCCCTCATGAGCTATCATAGGGTTGCAGGTTCTATACTGCCATACTGCAAATCTTCTTCACGAACTATCACAGGATTGTGGCTTGCTCCCACCTATCCTTCTATTAGTTGTCATAGATTGGGGATCCCTCATTATTCATTCCAAACCAACAAATGTGTCTTCAAAATCTGACTCACGATGCCCAAATCCTCTTCTAGGTTCGGAGAACTTCCATACTCATTCCTTCAAACACAAAGGTAAGATGTGTACATGATGTCTGAAGTCTGAAATATAGACTTAGTGTATTTTACTTCATCTCTCTGAGGGACTCAATAAGAGGTATAACTGTGGCTCGATGTCTGAAACCTTGGAGGAATAGCCAAAAATGACTAACTCCAAACACTTTCCTTCTTCAAAAAGTGATACACTATAAGCCTGAGGTCTGTGACCTGAACTTCTACAATCTCTTCAACACTTGCACAACTACTTCAAATGACCTTCCTAAGTCAGTCCATTGAAATCAACCAACACCACATGCTTCTGGAATTCACTACTCTCACAATGTCCTTTGAGCTCTATTTCATTTAGGTGCATCACCAATCACACAACTGATCTATCATCATGCCAACATCTCCCTTGTATGATAAATTCCATCTTTCCTCTAATGCTCTTTTGACATCAATGACACTTTTACATTCATTCCATCTTCCTTACTAATAGGATCAGTTCCATCTCTCCTCTAATCCCCAGTTGACATCAATGACAACAATATGCCAACAATCTCCCCATTTTTCATTCATGGAAAAACTAAATGCTCAAACTTCTAATGGTATAATACCAATTGTGGATAACATCTAAGCTCTCAACACTCCCCCTTTGACATTCAATGGCAAAGGGTCACACCCTTGAACTTCTTGTCTCAGGTCACCATTTTGTTGCATCTCCTACTTCTCCTTAGCAATAAAAAAAAGGACTTTTCTCTCCCTTTGATTGATACCAATTAATTCTCTCATATGAATTGTTGCTCTCATTCTTTGACTATAATGGAAAAACCATATGGTCCAACCACTCTGTACCAATTAATAATATTTTATACCAGTTGAAGTTTCATTACATGCTTTGAGCCAATCAGGTCTAATACCAATTGTAGATGTTCAAATTCATGCTTTGAACCAATTGATATTCTAGACTGCAATTTATCAAGTATAACATTGATTTGATACTAATAGTAGCTCCCCCTTATACATTGTGTTATTTTGTCTTCTTGTGTACCTAAGAACTGACACAGTTGCCTTCTCCTTTAGCTATAGATGTTCTTCCTCTTTGACAAGCCTTACAAAGAGAAAGAACATAACCATTAATTTGCAACCATCAAATGTTAGAAATATGTAAACCTTATTTTACCTAAATTGATCTCCTTTTCACTTATGGGGATGAATATGATACAAATTAAGCTCCCCCTGGACTCATTCCCTATCACTAATATTTAGTGATGTAAAGCAGAAGCAGCCAAATTTGGTGCTTCTTGATGGCCTTTTACTCTCCACACCTTCTTTGACTTCTTTTTTGTCTTGTCAACCTTCTTCTCAAGAATATGTGAACCATTTTCCACTTTGGGAGACATATTCTTTCTTTCATAATGTTCTATTGGTATTACATAGTTTTATCTACAACTCTTAGCTATGTGACCAAGATTATTACAATTGTAGTACATTATACTCATACTCATTACAGAAGCAAATGAATTTATATTCACATATTTTCTGCTCCTTCTAGGTGCAACTCTAAATTCTCTAGCCCTGTGACCAAACTGATTATAGATATAACAATATCCATAAAATCATGAGGAGCACCTAGTCATATTTTTTCTTTGTGTCAGATGAGGTGGTTTTCTTTGCTTTATTTTCTTCATGTATCTCATCCTTGAGAATCTTTCTACATCAGCTCCCTTCATATGTTGCTTCTTCAAATTTTTCAAGAACTAATTTCTCAGCCTTCTTATCTATTGTGGTCATCTTCTTTTGATAGTCAGGAACTGAATGGTTGTTCTTCCTCTTGTCTACAGTAGGTCTCTTTTCTTCTTCAACTTTCATCTTACTTTTCTTCTTTATATTTCTTCACCTGAGCAGTTCATTTTTCTAATCTTCCATCTACTGAGGCATTTTCCTTGGAACAACTCATGTAGTTTTTCTCTTCCTTAGCACAACATTTTTCTTCTACTCTAAATCTATCAAATAATCTTGTAGAAGTAGAAGGAATCTTCCCTTTCTCACAACCAAGTTCAATCTTAACTCTTGGTCTTGATCTTTGTCTTAATGGCTTTTGTGATCTAGTCAACTCATCTAACATCTTAGAGCCACCTTTCAATTTCAAGCCTTTATCAATCTATTCTTTAACATCTCTTAACTCCTTTCTTAGAGAAACTATCTCTCCTTCCAACTTCATGCATTCATTTGATTTAGACTATAGTTCATATTTAACTACATCTTCTACTCTCTTTGCTTCTTCCACTTATGTCTTCAAGATGATCACCATTTGTTTAGATTCTTCAAGACTCTTGGTCAACTTATCAATCTCCTCTTGTGCATGCATTTTATTTTCTTCATTTTCTTTTGTCAACCTTTTAATCTCATCCTAAGCACAGATGTGTTTACCTTCAAGGTCCACTTTTTCTTTTTCTTTAGAGGTTTTAGCTTCTCTCTTTTTACTAAATCTTTCAACTTCTTCATCAGAAGTTGTTCCAAAATCCATGGACAGAGATTCATTTGCCTCAATCTCATAGGAACTTTCATGTCTGTCATTTGAGCTTCCAAAAACATCTAATAACCTATTTTCTTTTCTTGTGTGAAGATTCATCTTATCCATTTGCTTACTACTATTTCCTTGCTTAGAGTTATACTCTTCATCATGAATGCATATAGAAGCAAGATAATTAGTTTTACCTCTACATTTTCTAGATCCTCTCCTTAGTCTTCTAATGAAATTAGCTTCCTCTTTATCAACCTTCTCAAATCTAGATGTAGATGCTTCTTCCTCTTCCCTTTTGGCTGCAACATCTCTCATGGATATGTTTGCAGTCCTCTTATCTTCACTTGTCTTCATAATTACAGACTCACCTCCACATGTTTGAATTTTGGACTGCACAATATTTCCATCTCCTTCATACATCTTATTCAACTCGTTTCATCTATCATGTTCACTTTGACAGTGCATGACTTTGGTAGCCACGGATTTTGGCAATCTTATCATAATAGAAAAAATTTCCCTCGCATTGTCTTCATAAGTATTCCTTCCAGTAGTATTAGTGGGAAGAGTAGCAAGTTCCTTGTATCCCTTCTCAACTAAAATTCACATATCAGACCCTAATGATTTCAAATATTCTTTCATTTTACTGCTCCAAAACTTATAGTTTGATCCATCAAAGAGAGTTACTTCTTTTACAGATGAGAATTTTTGATTAGCCATTTTTTTTTCACTCCACTAGAATCTACCCAAGTTGTTTAAGCTTCTCCTAGGGAACCTAGGGATTTGATATAAATTGTTGGAACACAAAAATCTATTGCGAGGGGGAGTGAATCAATAGATCTTAAAACTTAGCCCTTAAAACCTTTTGTGCAAACTAACTTCTTTAAGCCCTTAATCAACACTGTAGATTAATTCATTTTAGTACTTTATGTAGATTTACTAAACTAGCAGAAAGATAAACATGCACACACACAAATTCCCATAACACATGATGTACATAGAAAATCCAAGATGAGAAAACCCACAGTGACAAAGGTCGCTTGAGTCTACTACTCAAATCCATCATCACAAATAAGTCTTATGTTATAATATTTTAGGGCACCAACCCAAGGAAGCACCAACTCCCTGATTTAGGAGCACTAACTCCAAGGAGACACTAATCCCCTACTCTAAGCACCAACTCAGTTATTTGATGGCACCAACCAATCATATTTACATTGATAAATATATTTTGTTTACAATTCTATGTTGCAAATTACTTTGCAATTGCACAATACTTTGTTGCAATATTTGCAACTTACTCTCTATTGTTGATGTTGAAATATTAGCAACACATCCCTCTACTCTGCACTCTCTTCTCCTATACACTTAGAACAATATTTGTTCTATCTCTTTGAATATTAACCCAGATCTGAATCTTTGTTTTGTTTGGGTTCTACTCATTCAGATTGTGCATACTTTATCTACTACACTACTCTCTCATCACACTTCCTCTAATGCATACTTAGTAATACATAACTTTGTTTAACTCTTTCTGCCACTACAAACTATTCTTTCTCACACCCACATCACTTGTAGACCCATCACTTGAACAATATTTTTATTGCCTTCTTTTTCTTTTCTCCACCGATCTATAATTATTGCCTCAAAATTCTCATACATAATTAGATCATCTTGAATCTAAGCTATAGGGTTTCCTTCACCTATTTTCTTCTCCAACAAGCCACTAGTGCATTGAGCCACACACACTCTATGTAGATTCACTGAATTTTCTAAACTAGATAATCTACAAAACTCTAAACCTAGAATACATTAGATGCATTCTCTTGACTATGTGATCTAATTCTGATCTTGATCACCTATTAGGGTTTTCCAGAAACCTTCATTACACAACCTCTACATCGAGCCTCACAACATTTAATTCAAATATAGAGAATTTTTCCCTCATTCTCTCTATCAAACCCTAGAATGGGATTTGCATTTGATGTGTTCTCTATTTATTCGATCTGGTCTAATCTTCATCATCTTAGAAATCTATGGTACTGCTTAGAAAATCAAATATTAACCAACAATGGTCACAGGTGTAGTTGGACCAATAAAATTTTTCCTCTGTGTTGGTTATCAGTCAAAACCCTGTTTACACTGACTTAGATGCTTGAAGCCTTCACCTTCAAATTATGACCATTGATCTCTATTCTTTGTGCCACAATCCTATGATTTTCATTCATCTCGACATCTTTAGAACACCACCATTAGATTTGATCACTTTAAATATCCATCACAAATCTCTAATGCCTAACCAATCGCTCATCGCTATTCTCTATCTATTGTTCAATTCACAACAGCGATCATGTGAATTGATGCAACGATCATCGTTAGATCAATAGCTAACCAATTTGCATCATCCCCCACTATATTGTTGGAAAAGGACACAGGCCCACATAATCCTAGCAGACTGGCGGGATATTTCTACCTATTTACCTTTGACATCACCTTATCGACATGTCAAAGAGACCAATCATTTTTTCCTATCAATATTCATCTTTCTCCCTGATGAAGTGATCTTATTGTCTTATCATCACTAGGTCAATAACAACCATTGATTAGGTTCATCATTGATGCAATCATTTTCCACCACTTGTCAATGTGACATCACCTTCCTTCATCACCTTTCACTTAATCTGATCCCACTAGACTCACTGTGAACACTATCTAATCTCCAAGCCCTGATCTCCACCATTGATCGAGTTGTCATCGCCATGTCGAAGGGACACTAAAACTACTCACTCCAATTTTGTGTTGTCTCTTCAATATATCTTGCAGCTTCAATCACCACCATCCAATCTCCAAGGCTTGATCACATCCATTAATCTTTATTGTAATACCGTCAACACCAACTTGAACACTCGTGATGTTGCACTTAACCTTCATCACTCTGCCAATTACCATCATACCGCACAATAATTATTTACTTCCATCCATCCAAATGACCACTGCAATGTCATGGGCCACTGCTATACTGCAAACCCCCCTCATGGACTATCGTAAGATTGTAGGTTCTATATCACCATACCATAGACCCCCCTCACAAACTGTCATAGGGTGGCAGGTTCTATCCCACCATACCACAAACCCCCTTCACATACTTTCATGGGGTTGCAGATTCTATACTGCCATACTACAAATCCCCTCATGGGTTGTCATGGGGTTGTGGGTTCTATACCACCATACTACAGATCCCCTCACGAGTTGTCAAAAGGTTGAAAGTTTTATACCACCATACCAAATATCTTCTTCACGAACTATCATGGGGTTGGGAGTTTCTACCACCTCTCCTTCTATTAGTTGTCATAGATTGGGGATCCCTCATTCTTCATGCCAAAACAAAAAACATTCCTTCAAACTCTAACATGCGATGCCTAAATCCTCATCGAGGTTCATATAACTTCCATACCCATTCCTTTGAATACAAAGGTAAGATGTATACATGAAGTATGAAGTCTGAAATAGACTATACTTATCATATTTTACTTCATCTCTCTAAGGGACTTGATAAGAGGTATGACTGAGGCCTGAGGTCCAAAAGCTTGGAGGCATAGTCAAAAATGACTAACTCCAAACACCTTCCTTCTTTAGAAAGCAATATATTGTAAGCTTGAGGTCTAAGACCCGAACTTCTGCAATCTCTTCAACACTTGTACAGCTACTTCAAACGACGTTCTTGATTCAATCCATTGACATCAACCAATAGCACATGCTTCTAGAAAGGTTCACTACTCTCAAAACATCCTTTGAGCTCTATTTCATTCAGGCACACCACTGATCACACAACTAATCTATTATCATTCCAACATCTCCTTTGCATGAACAATTCCATCTTGCCTCTAATACTCTTTTGACATCAATGACACTTCTACATTAATGCAAAGTTCCTTACTACCAGGACCAGTTCCATCTCTCCTTGAATCCCCATTTGACATCAATGACAAAAATATGCCAACAACAAGTGGATCTTCAACATAGAAGAAATGTGGAGTCAAACCAGAACGCTACTATGCAACACAAAACATAGTTGCAAGGCATTGTTTCCTCTTTTTACTCAAATTCTCTCAAAAGCACTTGGAAACCAAGCACCAAAGACACATCCTCAACATCTTTAGCACTTCCTCATCACCACCAAGCCAACTACAACATAGCAACTCAACTATACATCCATAGGTAGAAGCTTATCAAAGCAACACTAGAGGTTGACACCATTAGTTTACTAATATGACAACATAATGAAACTAATCAAAGCATCATCAAAGATAACATCAACTCTACCAATTGCTCACACTTTAGCAAAAATCTCCTTCTCATATATTTGATACCAATGACAACACATACACTTGTTGACATCAATGAAAACACCAACTCCACATACTTGCAATATTTAGAACAAGTTAAATGTTGGAATCAAGGAACAGTGAGAGGGGGGGTGAATCAGTGTTCTACAAAATTTAACTTTATTAATATGATCTTTAAACCACTTACATCATTGAACCAAAATAAAGATGAAAGCACATAAAGCAATCATCCACAACACCATAACACAAGGAATTTTACATGGAAACCTTGTTATGGGAAAAACCACGGTGGAGGTCAATCCACAATTTGAGTACTCAAATATAAGTGTTTTACAAATGGGAAATGCACATGAATTTAGGCACACTGCCTAGAGCTCACTACTCAGATACAATAAGAAGACTCGCTATCTTATAGAGGATTTGAATTCATCCAGAAGATTTGAACTAAGAGAATAGCATCTGCTAATACCTGATTACAGTTCTAGTTAAGCTCATCAGTCCCATTCTTGACCTGCTTGTCTAATTCTGCTCTTTTGCTCCATCTGCTTTCATTCGCATCACAAATAATTTTATGCACAAGAGAAACAATGCATAATTTCACTATGATCCTTCTAAAAATTTTAACATACATCAACACACTTAGTTCATACACAAAATGATATAAATGATCACTTATATATATTTGCAACAAAATATTTAATCGCTACAAGTCGACTCCAACAAAATATAAAATATTTTCCAACCATCAGCCCAAATCTCAAATAATTTACAATGTGCATCAAACAAAGTTGGCCACAACATAGTGAGGACCCAAAACAAAATCCTCGAACATGAAAATACTTCAAACAATTTTTCCTCAAAAATCTGCAACACGCTACATTCATTAAGTCTGCCTTCTAGCATTGTTATATATAAAATCAATTAACCGAATCTCCTAACTTGTACACCAATTGATGTGATGGAAAAAAACTCAAGAATAAGATATTCCAGATACCCAATGACCTTCCCTGAGATCCACAACTCAAACTAATAATCTGGTAATGCATATGGATCAACAAACTTAACTTAAATCGGATACCCTATTCTTCACTTTGTCTTCCAATATGGACAAGTACTGAAGTGTGGACCAGATCAATGACTTAGGTTGCCATCAATGAGAACACCAGAATCCATATGCCAACAATCTCCTCCTTTAGAATTGATGGCAACACTTAGTGAAAAATGACTAAGTGTCATAACCAACATACTGCAATCCTTCAAGACTTCAAAAAGTCATAGCTGACACAACTCCCCCTGAATTTGATAAGGAACTTTTCACTGCTCTCCCTCCCCCTTTGACATCAATGAAAAACAAAAATAAAAATTCCTATAGTAATCCCTTTTGGAGTGTAACCAAAAACTTATTCAAAAATTGGTTCAAATTTTTTGAAGAAATACAACTACTACTTGTGTTAGAAGATTATTTTGTATTTGTCCTTCATCTCCGAAAGAAGCTTCTTCCATGCTTCTACTGCAATCCCGGTGATTATGATCGTGATATTGTTTTCAAATATTAGGTTGATAATCTTGATGAGGGATTCTGAAATGGTGATGGCTTCTTTGAATATCTCTCGTTTCCTCAATATCTCAATCAACTGTTCCATTCTACATTCTGCTATGTCCTTCACTTTCCAAAAGGTGTCAACAATCCTATTTTTTGTGTTTTGAACATTTGTATGCTATGTCTGTAATTCTTGAATCCTTTTCTTAACTGCACCATCATGATCCTGAAAGATGTTAAAATCTTGTCCAATACTATTCAGCTCTATTTCAATTTGTTCCAACTTTTCCTTTTACTTGTCAATTGCATGAGGCCATCAAAGATAGTAGTTATAGATGTTGTTTGTTATGTTTATGCATTTCCTTAGCTGATTCATGTGCCCTTTTAGCTTGGTGAGTGATAATCTCTATTGCTTTCTGAGGTGTAGAATTACTTCTTCTTCTACCTTGTTCTGAGACTCAGAGTTGATGATTTCCTTGATGCATTCAATCATCTCTTCTGGCAACATATTTTGTAAATTCTCTAATTTAATATGGTTGTGCACAAGATGAGAACTTAGTATGTTTAAAATCATGTCCTGCTCATATGAAGGTCTAAGAGACCATATATTTCCAATTTTATGTGTTCCATCTTCCTCATGAATAAGTTGTAATATCTCTTCTTTGGTTAATTCACCTTCTTCTTTACTTTCTTCTATCATTTCCTTTTCTTGTTCCAATTCGGTTGTTTCCAATTCTTCCGTTTCCTAATCAGATTCCTCATCTAGTGTATCCACAATCACCTGTTCTTTTCCTTTCCCTTCAACTCTTGGAGTCTTGCATGTTGGTGGAGTACAGACATCAATTTCTTTTGGTCTTTTCTTCTTCCTCTCCATCTCACTGGAGGAGGAACCAACTTCAAGTGCCCTTACTGGAAGGGGAATACCAATTGAGCCAAACTTCCCTAAAAGGGTAATTTATAATCTTTGTCAATTGTACATTCTCCATCAGTTGATCTTTCAGTAATCCACAAAGGTCAAAATCCTGATCTTCCATTATCATCTTGTGTGAAATGTAAACAACACCTGCCGAAGTTGCACCTTCTATGTTTCTGAAAATGACTTTGTAGGATACTCCATGCACAATGTACCTTGTCACTGAGTCTCTGATTGTTGAGATTATTAATGCCCTTTGATCTCCAATTACTCTAGTTAGGGTTTCGACATCTTTATTTTGGATTGACTTCTTTCTTGGTACATCCCCAATTTTGCATAATCCAGTTACAGTTCCAATCACTTCTTTTGAGATATGGTAGGGTTTATCTAGAGTTAGAATATCATCATTCAATTTTTCCAGAATAAACTCAACGATTTATGTTCTCTTCAAATAGGGGAATTCACTCCAACTATCCAAGTTTTTGTGTTTTGCTTCTTTCAACCATTTCAATTCATCGAGCGACAACATGTTTTTTACAACTCTAATCTTCTCACTGCTGTACTCATCTAGGTTTATCATTCCTTTGATCTTTTCCATTTTACCTTTTGTACTCATGTCTTGATTCTACCAAAGAAGTTCTTCAACCACACACCAAATTAAATAGAAATTTCTCAATACAACTGAAGTACCTAATGGATTAGGATTTTGCCGCTGAATTACCTTCACGCTTTTAAAATTTTATTGTAGAGTGCTCTCCTTCTTTTCTTCAATATAAAGTGGCAAATGAGGATTCCAACTTTCTTTTTATAACTCGTACACCTAACCTTTTGTTGTATTAAATTATTTTTCCCTAGGTGTTCTGGATACCCTATTTTCTCAGTCAATAAGAGAAAAATTCTTCTATGGACCTTCAATTGCTTGGATTTCTATACGAGTATTTTCCAATGCATCTGTAAATCATTAATACAAATGTTGACAATCTACCACATTTCAGCACCAACTACTGATAGGGGGAAAAGGATTTTCTTGAAAAACTCCCCCTAGGCCAATGGCCTAAGATCAATTCTCAGAGGAATTACCAACACCAGATTCTAGTACAGAACCATTTCCTACATCAAACTTGCTCTTTCTTACCCATGTCTTCTTCATATGATCTTTTATTTCATCCACAATCACTTTCCCTTTTCCTTTATCATATTTTTGCATATTTGTTCCTTTGTATGTTGGACCTCTTCTATCCATATTTTTGTTTCTGCAAAATCTTGCAATGTGACTATATTTGTTGCAATTGTAACACACAACATTTCCTTGTCTGGAAGGGTCATTCCATTGATTTCTTCTTGACTTGCAATGGTTAGCAATATGCCCAAATCTTCCATAGGTATAACATTTAACATTCTTTCTATTGATAGAGTTGTTTGACATATTTATGCATTCAATTGACTTATGACCAAACTTATTGCAATTGAAACACTGACCAGAGAATGATAGATCACTTGATTTCATTTTACTTCTGCATTGAGCAGCCATATGACCAAAATTATTGCAAGAAAAACATTATCCATTAAATTTTTAAGCATTAGGTTGTCTTATCGAATGCCTTTTTGCTTTGTTCATCTAATTTCCTTGCCTGAAATTCCTTTGACCAGATTTGGAACTTTCTCCTTTCTCATATCCAAGACCTCTCTTGTCATTTCCATTCTTCTGACCTTGAGTCAGCTCATTAAGCTTAACTGAGCTAATCTTGAACTTCTCCTTGTATTCATTTGCAGTAGCAAGTTTATCCCTGAGAATAACAATATGTCTTTCAAGCTCTTCTTCATTGTTTTTAGATTATTGTAGTTCAATTTCTA
>VDFB02045484.1:0-22246 GCA_007258455.2 Sequoia sempervirens | reverse complement strand
GAGGCCATTTTTCAAAAACGAGATATCGTCAAAAAGTTGGAAGTGTCAACTTTTTAGTGGTATAGATATTTTGCAGGGATTTTTTAGTTTTGTGCCATATTTTCCAAGTTGAAGAAAAATATCCTTTTTTGGCTTTCAAGCTCATATCTTTGTGTACAAAATGGGTTTCTTAATTACTTTGGAGAAAGGGAACTATAGGCAATGGAGTAATTTAATTCTCACTCATCTTGGTGAGTGGAATCTATTGTCATATTTGTTTAATAAAGTTCTTGTCCTAGCACAGATGATGAGTATTTCATTTGGAAAGGCTTTAGGGCTAGAGTCTTTAGAGTTATTTTTGAAAATGTAAATGATGACATTTTGGAGACACTTATTCACTTTGAATGTCCTCATGCTCTTTGGACTCACATTAGAGAGGTATATGAAGACCATGATTCTTCTCCATCTCTTGAAGATCATCTTTCCAACTCCAATGTGCTTCTTCATTCTTCAGAGTTGATAACCCATGCTTGTGATCCTTTGGAGGAGATTGCAAGATGCACTTCTTTAGAGGTTCTTGATTCTTCATCTTTGTTGATGATTCCAAGGCCCCACCATGCATGTGATTAGTAAAGTTGTAATCTATATTATGTGTTCCTAAATAGATGGCAAGATGTATTGTGGATGAAAAATAGTGTGATTATTTGATAACATTCTTTCTTTCATTCTAACATTTTACTTATGCTACCATGAAGGAGTTAGGAATCATAAATTGTGAATATGAGCTTAAATTGTAAATGAAATGGTTGCAAACTTAAACCTTATTCTAGTTACCAGAATAACGTGATATATGATTGCTTCTTATGGTTTCATTGGTAATGTGCAGGAAAGGAAGAGTCAGTACAAGAAGGGAAGACCATTGAGTATTTCAAAAGACATCTTCTTATGGTCATGAATTTGACCCCCTTTCAAGGCTTAGAAAGTAATAAAGTTAACAAGTTGATATAAAAGGGATGATTTATATTTTGGGTTGAGAAGGTATTTATTTGTGTGCCAAGTGAGTTGTAAGTTGGGGGATAAGGTTTAGAAACCATTATCCAAGTTGAAACTCGGATAGGTCCTTAAATGGGTCTTTAAAGAGGGTGGTTGGTCAATTTCTTGGGTGGGGATGCAAAAATAAACCCCCTAGGGTCTATACCATAGTGGTAGGGGTCAAGTAGACATAAAATAGTGCCCCTAGGACATGATTTGACCCTTGATAAGTCCTCATGATGGAGAGTGACGAGTTTTGAAGAGAGGATGGGATGGAAAGATAGAGGGGTTGTCCAAGTGCATGTTTCCTATTTAATAAGGAAAATACTCTCATTGATGGAGGTAGGTACACTTCACATCTCCCCACCTAAATTTGCAAGTTGTAACTCCTATATAATTTAGAGAGGAAGAATGAGTGGGGTGTTACCCACTTCTCCTTTTGGAGAACTTTAGAGAAGATGGCAAGAAGAATGAGAAGATGAGAGGAGTCCTCTTGGAAAGAGAGGGATCTAGATGGCTTGGTTGGAGAGGAAAGAGGGATTAAAGAGTTAAATCCCAACACCCAAAGCAAAGAGATAAGTTCTTCCTATTTTCCTTTACTCTTGTTTATTGTTGTAAAAAGGTCACATAGTGTAGACATTTTGGTTGAAAATAGAAGTGGAGAGCCTAGATGTATGAAAATGGTGCTTTGTTAATTCTATCCTTTGTAAAGATGAGAAAAGACTCCACTATCATCATGGAGCTTCAATAAATCCTTGCTCGGGGGTATGGCTAGAGCCCATGAGGCTCCATGATGCCATTATGGTAGGGTGGAGAGCAAGCCTTAAATAGTTGTGTCTCCATTGTATTCCCTTAAATTTGTTTGTAATATGGAAATCTAGTGTTTTGATGTGACATGAAAGAGAATGGAAAAGAAAACAAGGCTTATCATATATGTGTGTTATTCTTTGTATTATCAAGTAATGAGTGTAGTTTTGTAAGTTGATATTTTGTGGTAGAAGGAAGTGGTGGAATAGAGCAAGCCTTTGTTTATTGACCTATAAAAAATCATTATTTTCTCAATAGTTTTGTAATATTAAGTTAAAGAGGTGAGTGTCATAAATGTCCAATGAATAGAAAAAAAAAAAAAAAAGAAGAAAAGAAAAGTAAGTCTTATTTGTTGTGTGCATTCTTTATAAAATTAGCTTTTGGGATCAGAAGAAATTTGCTAACTGGTCTATATAAAACTGTCAGACTCCATAAAAAAAAAAAATGCAAGGAAAGCATACGTAGAACTCTATTTCACTTTGGAAACAACAGATAGATATCAATAAATCCATTGTTGCCAAGATTCTTATGCAAGTTGGTTTACAACTGTTTTAAAAAGGAGGATGTAAATAAGATTCTACTGCTGTTATATTTCATTACCAAATTAATTTAACTATCTCATTCATTTAGATGCTGTTGAATGAAAATCTACATCTCAGAGGAAAGGACACGAATAACTTAATTTTATTAAGTCTCACACCTCTTTGTCCTACTAAAATTTATTCTTATGTTGGAACAACAATTATGGAGTTTTCTATCGGTAAAGAGAGAGAGGTGTATGGTCTAAAGGAACTATTGTATTATTTTGTGTTCAAAGATATTTGGGGATTTGTGGAAAACCCGGCATTTGAACCTAAAATGTGAAGACTCTATTTCCTTGGGCTTCTGGTTAAAGCTTAGTTTAGATCGTATCTGAAATAAGAATGAAATACGATTTGATCAAAAGGACAAGTGCTGCTATGTTCAAATAAAAAAATTTATTGAAAATAAAATAAAATAAAATGAGATAAGATAATATACAAATAAACAAAAAATAGAATGAGGAAGAAAGGTCGCATAATTTCTCGTGCATGTCGTTTGACAAATAGAATATCACCCAGTGTAGCCGGCCACTGTATTTTCTATGACCAAATGCATGGATCAAAGCGTAAAGCCTGTGTGAATGTATTTGTAAAGTTGTGGAGCATATCATGGTTTGGATCCTCCATTCTACAATCGAGCATATCCCAGGAAGCCACCCGTCTTTCTCCATATATTTATGCAGCTTGCTCCCATGGACTTCCACCGAGCATTCGTTGCAAGCCATCAGTAAGAGTAATATTAATATTAATACCCCAAAGAAATTTTTTTAAAAAAAACAAAAAAACAAAAAAACATGCATGTATTCCCTCTAGACTACACAAAGATTAACTTGATCATAGATACCAATATTAAATTGACGTAAATCTCCTACTTCAACCTTGGAAGTCGTCTCCTGCCACGAAGCAATTACATTGTCCCAAAATAAATTTTGTGTCATCAGTACTGGGAAACTATCCTCGTTCCATTCTCAAGCAGGAACATATATAGTAGCCAAACGGAAATGAAGAATATTTACAGCAAAATGAAGAAGCATATCAGTTTAAATGTTCCATTATTGCGGCTAGGTTACAAAGAATCATATCATACAGCCATGCGAAATGGATGCCAATATGTTTTGGCAGGTTTATGTCATGATCATAAACCTGCTTCAGTAGTCGGTGGGATGTTATGTCACCATCATGCTGTAAATGATAAGATCTACGGCTTAGATAAGATAGAGTAATAATAATAGCTAACATTTCATCAAGGTAATTCAACTACAAATTTAATATCCTCACCAACCCTGTCAAATATCACTGGATACTTGGTTTTTACACCAAAATGCATGAATCCGCCAAGTTCAATCTGAAATCTATAAATAAATAAATAATGAAAGAAAGCAACCGCCATAGTACTCTAAATAAATACATTGCTCAACTTGAATTCCTTTCCCTGGGACTAGGGCTAGTACCCTGGCACCGCGAACAGTGATGAGTAAATGCTTTTACTGGATGTTTGGAGAAAGAAAAAAAAACATTTCCTCCAAATTTATCACATCAGCATTAAATAGATATGGGCTGCACACTGCTTTCCTGACAAGTCTTCTGAGCAGAGTGGTTGTGTTTTTATTTTTTTTGGTGGACGGTGTAATAATTCAGCAGATTGGAAACTTTCCCCAAAGCACTGGCATTGCGGACCATTCAAGTTAATAGTTCTGTGACCATGCAAACAGCGGCGGATAGGTGTAAAGAATTAAATGGACAACAACCTAATTGATTCCTCTCTTGGTGAGATATTATTAGACTAGGTAGTAATTTAATGCCCCTCCACGAAAGATAGTTTGTGCCTTTGCGGCCGAGACGCTGTTGATACGGATGTAGGAAGCAAATAAATGAAGACAGAACTCAACAATATTTAAATACTATATTAAGATCATAAATAAATTAAGGTTTATAAAATTTGAAGAAATTCATTTATTTAGGAAAGATAAAAAAAAAAAAAGAATTACTATGAAACCACCGTGCAAAATGAGCATTTTGAGATTTAGTTCTCTTTTACTGGCGAGAGTGTGTTTTGAATGTTTAGTGAATTACGATAATAACTAGTAAATAATATGGACGTCATTAAATATAAAATAACTTAAAGTAAATTTTAATATGAGGTAGTGAATGCTCTATGTAAATAAATAAAAAAGAAAAATATCGATAGATATAATAACCAATGTGATTATTATTATGGAAAAAAAGATAATATGGTTAATAAATTAACATGAGTAGTAATTTCAATTGATATAAAGTAATTGGGAATTGGGAAGTAAGTGGTAAATTTAGTAGTGGGTAAAACTAAGTGGGAAATAATTGGGAGGTAAGTGGTAAGTTTAGTAGTGGTAAAACTAACAGTAATGTTTAGTTATTTTAATATAAATATAAATATAGAGAGCAATATTAATACCGGTGTTATTTAATTGCAAGGTTAATGGTAAATTTTGAATGTAAACTCAATAATAATGTTACTATTAATAATAAATATTGGTATTTATTTACATTGGTAAGGTATCATATGTAAATGCTAATATTATTATTAAATTAAATAATGCTAAATTGAGATTAAAATTTTAATTTAGTTAGTTGACTAACAACACTAATACGAATATTTAGAGATTGAAAATTAATGATGATAATAATATTTTATTTAATAATAATAATATTTTGATGGTAATTCTAAACTTATTCACAGTTTTATTATTTTGAGTAAACAAAAGCAATAATACCAAAATTTGAGGATAGATGTTAATAGCCTTAATTGATATATCAATTTTTAGAAATTAAGCAATGTTTGATCTAAGGATAAAAATGACATTGATGTAAAATCAAGATTAAATGATGGTATTATTAGTTATAATGAAAGTGATATTAATATTGTAAATTGTAGGTGAAATATATTAATACCATTCTTCTATGAAATGGGATTATCTTTATTTACTAACTATTACAAGACAATTAAATTACTATGTTTTAATACTGGCTATTGACCAATAATAATACTACCATTAATGTGTTTTTTTTGTTTTTATTAAATAATAATGTTAATAAATCTTGATTGATGGGCAAGCAATAGTACTAACATTTAGGTAATGAATAGGCCATAATTTTGTTGCTAGAGTTCGATTGATAGGGCATGACAATCTTCACCATGCAAAGGCGTGCTCAGTATAAAGTCTTATAACTAGAAGAATAGTTGTTTTATGGTGAGCAAAACTATTGTAGTCCCTTAAACTAATTGTTAAAAAAAATAAAATTGTTGGGTTTTCTGGTTGAAAATTTTAGGCATGACAGAATTTCTTATATCAAAAATTTGTAATGTAATATTATAACGATGATGTAATAGTTAGGATCATTTATAACTTTGTTAAGAGATTCATATGATTATATTATGTGATGTATTAATATTCTTACTCTTGGTTCATGGATGTACATTTATTCATGGTTATTATAATATAAATGGTTACGTGGTTTATCATAATCTTTTATTTCCGTTTAGTTGTTGCGATGTAACCTCGCATGCCCCAGAGAACTAAGTGTGATAATGTGATGTAATATGTTATGTGATTATGGTTAATGTTATTGCATGTTTAATTTAATTTTTTTTTAAAATAAAAAAAAAATGGCATTGTGTGTGTTCTCTGGGGTTTGCACGACGGGCGTTACACCTAGTGCCGCCATTAACTTGTCAAGCCAAGCAAACATAGAGAAATAAGGTTGAAAAAGAATACGCCAGCATAGAAGGGGAAGGAAACATAGCATAAAAGAACACACTTAATGCCTCTGCTGCAGTTTTCGAACTCTTCATGCCTAGCCATGGCCGCCACTCAACTAACTGTTTCCTACAAAACAATATGCATCTGTGTGAATGCTTTATGAGAAAAAAACAAATAAACCATCAGCAGCATATAGATTCCAAAATTAAAACTCACTGAGACCATGGCAAGTGACTTACCTCAAGATTTTTCACATAGTGTGTTGTTTCTCAACGATGCCAATGAGAAAAAAGGGCAGTTCGTAGGAAAAGTTGAAGAGGCCCTACCAAGCACGACCACAAAAAAGTTGTTGCTTCAATCTATCTATAAAATGTAAAAATCAGGGTTTTAGGGTTCACGGAAATGTGATTCGAATCAGAGAGCTGCTTATTAAATGCAAAAATTTGATTTGATTTGGCATATTAAATGCGAGTTTTGAAAATCTGATTTGATTCATTTGAAAAGTAAATGCAAGACGGAGGAACAGTAAACAACCACGGGGGACTTGTTTCACGTCTGGTTGTTTCCGGCGTGAGACAGGTATCCGCTAAAACTTCAAACAATATATAGCCTATCGGCTATTAAGAGTTTGTGAAAATAAAAAGCTAATAAAAAATGATTTGTAGTAGTAGATTTGATCATATCTTTTAACTTGTCTAACTCAATACAAATAGAGATGCATATGTAAATACCATTATTAACTTCACTCCCACCAAGTCTTCTTAATTTTTGTTTATATGCAACTTCCAGTTTAAATCTTAAAGCGTACCTATATTCAATATATATAATTTCATTTTTAATGATGATCAAATTGGTGTGAATTAAAACAACTTAAACATCTGATAAATTGGTTGTTGATTTAAAAATCAAACCCTTTTTAACCTTCAAATTAGCAAACAACTCATAAACAATTTACTTTTAAACATGTGAATCGATCAACCCCACAACCTTAATCATATAAATAATTGAGACATTAACTACATTAAAACCTTGAATTTTTTTAATAATTCTCATTATCATTATCATCAAACCAAATTGCTAAGTAAAACAAATATATATATATATAGAACACGAAAAGGGTACCATGTGAATGAGTTTTCCATCTTTTATATTTGTGTGTTATGTCATATTTTTAAGGCAATTAAGAATGAATACATTTGCTAACTTATCTCTATAATTGGTAGTATACACCACTTGTGGGATAACGATGGGAGGCGACCACATAATGTCTAGTCGTGGTAAGTGATGCTTTAGAATTGACTTTTATTTATTATCAAGACAATATTAATTTAAGTCTTAGTTAAGGATATAGAATATCCTTAAAGGAAAAAAAATGGGTAATCTTATATTTGACTTCTAAGGATCATTCCATTTTTTTTTTTTAATTTTAGTATTTTGTTAATATTATTGATGGATCTCAATTCAGGCTGATTTGAGTTTATAATAAAATTTATTATTGTTTTGTAGAATTAAAGAATTTTTATTTTTTTTTAATTTATTGACTTTGTAATGGTTAGTATGACAATGTATATAAGATGGAGTGGTTTATCAGTTATGTTTATTTATTTATTTTGAGTATAGATTTTTAAAAAGTGTTTTAAATTTGAATTTTTATATATAGATATTTTTATTATTTTGGAATTAAAATTTTTAGAGAAGATTCTCACATCACTTTTATAAGTTTACTTAAATATATATGGAAATCTTTACACTTTTTTTTTAAATATATATTTTAAAATATGAATATAAATAATATTTAAAAATTGGGGAAGATTCTTTATGGCTTATTTATGAAAAGTGTATTTTTATAGTTTGAGGTGACAGATTTAGGTTGTTTCATTATTTTTTGGCTTTAAAAGTTTTGTAGGAGTAGGATAGGTTTGTTGTAGTCAATTTATGTCAAATATTTGTTGATAAGATTTAGGATGGAAGATGTCAAAATTGTCAAAATTTCATATGGTTCTAGTATAAAGTTGGCATTGGATACACAAACAAAATATGTAGATTTGTTCAGTTATCAAAGTCTAGTGGGGATTTTGTTGTATCTCACTCACACTTGACTTGATATTTCATTTGTTATTGGATTAGTGGCCAATTTTATGCAAGAACCACAAATAAATCATATAAAGTCTATAATGTGTATCTTGATATTTGTGAAGGGTACTATGGATTTTGGACTTGAGTTAAAGAGAGTATATTAATGCAATCTCCATGGCTACACAAGTCTAGATTGGTAAATATACCTTAGTCATAGGGGGTCTACTTTAGGTTATTTCTTCATGTTGGGAGATTCTTTAATTTCATAGTCTTCGAATAAGTCAAATAATGTTTTAGAAGCAACAACTAAGGCAAAGTAATTTGAACTAGCTCAAGCATTGAATAAAGTAATTTGGTTGTGGCAGATGCTAGATCACTTGCATATGTTGAATGATGTGTTGATTATTTATTGTGACAAGCAAATTGCTCTTTAGATTGTTAAGAATTGAATATTGTATGTGATGACTAAGCATATAAAAATCAAGTACCACAAGGTTTGTGGAATTTTGAAGCTTTAAAATAATATGATTGGCTATGTTGGACAAAGGAACAAGTGGAAAATATATTCACTAAGCCATTGATGTTAGAGGCAACTTGTCAAGTTTCAACAACAGTTGTATCTCAAAGAGCTTACCATGAAGGGGCCAGGGATTATCATCATGGCATTCTCTTACTTGTCTACACATCTACTAGTTATATTATACATTAAATGTGTCATAAATCCTCCTCATTTCATATTAACCAAGGATGTTGAAATTTTTTTTATTCCATACAATGTTATAATATTTTATTTTAATTATATTAATAGTGTTATAGTGATTTACGACTATGTTTAGGTGTGCGGATTTATCCCACATGGATTTTACCTCATAGGTCACTAGTTTTGCGACTATTTAAAGAGGTCAATTGAATTATGATTGTAACTAAAATCATGGTGTGATGTTGTGTAATTAAGTTTTTAGATAGTAAGAATGAATTTAAAATAGATAATATACTAGGCTTTTTAATTTATTTGTTTAGGTGTTTTCATGCTCTTTCCTTCAATATGTAGGTCCTATATGAAGTGCCTTGTCTAATAATCAATGAGAAACTAATTAGGTGAAGTGCATATAAGATTGTCAATGATATACAATGGACCATAATAGTTATTTTGTGGGATCACCTCATTAGAAAATGTAATCAATGGTATAGCACAATAAGAAGAAGATATGTCTCTTGAGTTTATCATATCCTCAAACACATTTTCATGTGATTGTACATGATAATTAATGTAGCATTTGGTTATAGAATGATTATCAAAATTTGTATGTACCATAGTAAAAGAAACATGTTCCTTAGATGTATTGATAATCTATTAGCATGATTGGAAAATATATTAGGGTAAATATTCAAATTTTGATTTAGGGGAAATTGAATGATTTGTCCCCATCATTGACACCCTATATGAAACATATTACTATCAATAAAAATATTGCATCTTATGTTTCAATTTCATGTAACCTTGAGTATGATGACCATAAACACTATGCAAGTTACAAAATGCATTGTCACTATAGTTCATAGGTAGTCATTTAGTTATATCTAATAATGAATAGGTGGAAGAGTAGTGAAATTAAAACTCAAGAAAATTTGAAGCATGGTGCCTAAGGGATTTTGTGGCTTAGTAAACTTCCTAATAGAATGAATCTTGAAAGACAGTGCATGGGAATCATTAAGAATGTGATGTTCATTGCCCTTTTGCTCTTTAGAATCAATACCCTTTAAAAGGCATTAGACTTTTGATACTTGGAAGGGTAAGAAATACAAAACAATCATGAAAATTTGATTTATATTTAATCACATTGGATATGAATAGTTTCAATTAAAATTTCTTTACATAAGTACACATGTCCATAAAAGAAGTTATTCAAGTATGTGTTATATTAATGTGAATAAGCCACTCAAGAAATGTGGATTTTAATTCATCATCCTCTAGTTGATGCTTCAATTTGCCACATAAAGATTGAAAGTGAATGACATTGTCATTGGTAACCTCATTATGCCCTTGGGCATATTTAATCATATAAATCTTAGTTATTTTCAAGCAACCTATATTGACATGAAAATTTTGTAAGAAAGATATGGCTAGCTCATCAAAGAGATTATTAAACTAGAAGCTAAATAAAATGGTCAAAGAACACAATCCCTTAAATCTTATGGAAACAATTTAGTTAATACTTTATCTTCATATACAAAATTTATGCATGCAACATGAGAAGTTTAGAAATGATAAACAAGATCTCTTTTTCCATTAAATAATTCAAAACTAGGTGCTACAAAACTATTGGGCAATACATATATAACAACTTCAAATGGAAGAGTCATGTGATGTGGATGATTATTTGTAATATATTTCTATTTAGATGGCATATCGTTTACCTTCTTTTTAAGTTGAATCCAAGGTAGAGGTGTGAATCGTATTGGTATGGCAAACATGGGAAATAATGGATGAGGTATAGAGGTGGGTGTTAAGAGGAAAGGGCATAGTGATAGAAGGAGAAGCTACAATCTAAGGTTAAGCGGTAATAGGATTAAAATGAGTGATACAAAACATATATGTGTAGGGGGTGATACTAGTGCATACATGGGTATGAATAGATGTGAATGGATGAGAGGTCTAGGTGTAGCACCAAAAGAGACAATATGGGTAGTACAAACCATTGAAGTGGTAGAGACCATGGAGGTGGTAACCATAAGATAAGAGGTAGAAGGATCAAAAGAGGATGAAGAGTTGGTGGCTAGGGAAGAGGATAAACCATTGGTGAAATCCATGAGGTTTCCAATACCATGAATAATATTTGTGCCATAAGGAGCATCTACTAATGAATTATGTAGAATAGTAGCTAATTGTTGAGGAGACTCAACATCCAAGTGCATCAATAAATAATTGTATATGAGAGAAAGATCTTACTTGGCAACATATACATCATAATCATGATCTTGTTGTTCCTTGTGTTCCTCAAAAAAAAATCTCAACATGAGTACTCTTAGGAACACCATTTTTAGTAGATTGAACCAATTGAGGATTCAAACTTCAACTTCTTCTCAAAGGAACATGAGGATGTGGATGAGACCTTGGCATGCAAAACAACTCAAAAACCCAAATGGCTAAATGATATAAGAAGGGTGTAATGTTTGCTTTTTTTTTTAAATAGCAACTTATCATATTTAAAAGAATCAAAAAATGAAATCCTAAATATAGAAACAAGGCTAAGTAGGGTATGGTTTGAAACATAGTCACACAATGAGGCACAAAACCCTATAGGAAGGTATAGCTATGAAGTACAAGTAAAAGGGGATTCCAACCACTAATGAGATATGAAAATAGGGTATGCAATTTAAAAAATAGATTTGAAAACCATATGGAAAAAGTATAAACCCCCATGTTGCGTAAGAAAGTCATGTTCACCAATAAATGTGATGAAATCAAAGAATTATTTTCATAAATATCATAAGACAATTATTTTAATCACAACAATAAACAAATCCAACCTCAGATAAATGAGTTGGCCCTAATATCAAATAATTGAATAAAATGTTATATTAAATTATTTTAAATTACAATACTTAACCAAATTTTGGAGATATAGAAATGATGTTGAAGACATTTGGAATCAATTCACCATAGTGCTAAAAATGTAAGGCTTTCTTAGGTAAATAACTTAAAATCTATAAATTTACCAAACTCTAATAAACCTATGCAAGTATTGACCTAATCTCTACTAATGTGAACTTGTACCTGATGTGTGGATATGAACTATAAGTTACATGACTAATCTAGTAAAAATTAACTTTTGGAATCCACTCACCTTAATTTTTGGTAGATGAATCTTTGTAAGGGTTGTAAATATTTAGGAACACCTTTGGAGAATCTACTAAATTATGAGGGTGGCATTCTCCTTGGTTAGACCCCTAGCTAGATTGATTCAATGACTTTGGAACAAGGGTTGAGGATAGGAAGAAAATTTGTAATGGACATATGATGAAATATGTTGATGTAACACTATGAAAATTGTGCTATTACACTAGATCATAATTATCTATGTTGATGCCCTTGTTCCTACATTGTGTATCTATAATCATCTACATAATTATGTATTGTGCATTACAAAGCATCAAAAAAATATTATACTCTTATTTTATAGTTGGTATTTACTCTTTATTCACATAAAATGGAAATTAATGCAAATTACAAGCATACACATTTGACATTTCAATTTTCACTTAGGAAATATCTAATGTGGAGGAGAAAACCTAGCTTGGTAGATGCCAACAACACTTCTACCTAATGTATTATGTGTAAATCGATACAAATAAGAGGAATTACAACTCTCATCATTATTCCAACCTTATGTCTAGTTCAATGTGAACTAGAACCATGCTTTCAATGCTCAATAATGATGTCTTACACTTCTCCAAGACTTCAAAGAAGCTTGAATGTACTCATCTCTTTCTAGTCAAAATTCATGTCCTTTCAAATTCCCTAATTGTTGTCTATTGCATAGCAAATGTGTTGATTGCAATGGTATGAATTTGTCTTGGTATTCTTGAATTTGTTGGAGCATTTTAACATTCCCCATGGAGTTCTAAGCCATAGTAGATGTACAATTGTCATGGTAGACAAACAAACATTGTGGTATATTTCTAATCACCAAAGAAATCATGCATCTATTGAATACTTTCACTACCTTCACTAGGCGATGAAATCATTTTCCATAAAATAAGTACTTGCTCATTTTAAATTTGAAAAATGCATTTTCTTGTTCCTTAATTCATCTTGATATTTTTTAGATCATACCTCCCTTTATAGAGAGGTTTTTTGTCCCACAAAATCTTATTGAGACATTAAGTGAGAAATCTTCTCCTCGGAGTACCATCAATTTTGATTGATTGTTTATCCTTTGAGCCTTACTTTGCCAAAACTCTTCGATTATCTTCCTAGTCTCTCTTCTTCCACTAAAATAGCATACCCTTGGGAAGTAATGATCACTTGTCATAGATCAAGTCTTGTAATAAACATAGCACTAGATCTTCTTTTTCTTTAGCCGATATTGATGGTTCCTAAATTGGAGATTCACAATTAATTGCCAAATAGATTTTCATGAAAGGAAGTAGGTCCAATTTGAACACATTCTGCCTGATTGCCTCTAAGATGGAGAATAATTTGTGACTTAGAGGTTTAGTTTTCTTGGATTGTCCTTACATACACTCTTTTCTCAAGACAACCAAACTTTGTCTCCTACTTTGCGATCATGCTTCACATAATATTGTTCATGCCTCCCCTTGTACTTCAAATGAGTCTTCTCTAGTTGTGTCTTCACCTTGAGTAGGATTTGGAAAATTCTCTCAATAAAATTTGTTATTTTTCCCACCTTGATTCTAAACCTTCTTGATTATTGTATTGTTCAATTGCAACATCAAATGGACTAGTTAGCACTTAAGCCACACACTTCAAAAGGTGACTACCTTGTAGAGGAATGGATTACTCTGTTGCATGAATCTCGTATGTAAGGTAAAGAATCATCCCAAGCCTTTGAATACCTACTTTTATAGCCTCTTCTGATGTATATCAAGGTTCAATTTACTACCTATGTTTCCCCATTTGATTGAATGATAGAAAGTAGTACTCTTTTGGAGCTTAGCTTCCATCATCTCCCATAAAATGAACCAAAATTTACCAAAGAAATGAGTGTTTATAAAAAAAAATTGAACTTACTAACCCATAGTGCACCCACACATGAGAAAAAATAGATTTGTGATCTCTTTCTTAATAAGTATTGCCGTATGAGGTTAGAATACACATCTTGTTGAACCTATGCACCACAAGAAAAAAATAATCATTTCTATGCTTTCCTAGCAACAATCCACCCACAAAATCAATGGAAACACTTTCTCATGGTCTAATAAGCATTGGAAGAGGAGTACCCAATCCTTCCTTTCACATCTTCCATTTGCAAGTGTAACACAACTTGCATCCTCTAGTGAACCTCGCTACTTCTACTTGCATCCTAGCCCAATACACATGCCTTTAAAAGTGGGCTACTATTTTTTGAGCACCAAAATCACCCACCACTTTGGAGGTATGCACTTCCCTTATAAGCAGAAGTATTTGTGCCAATGGCTTTGTGCTCCAAACCCTTGTTGGGTTGGTGTGGTCATGAGCTATGTGCCCTTATTGGGCTACTAAGCTCATAAGTTTGGACTATTTGCATCAACGTTGTGCATTCATGTTGTGGATGAGGTCCTCTATTTGTGGCTTCGCCTAGCTTAGGCTAGGCTAAAAATTCCTATGTTAGCAATTAAAAATAAATAAAAACCCAATTCGGGGTCATTATTATTAATTGATTAGTCAAAATTGTCTTTTATAATGTAATGGTGAAAATCACATACCCATGCCTATTTCCTTTATGTTTTGGGTCCACTTCAATTAGATTGCCTTTTATGTAATAACAAGTATACAAATGAGTTTTCTTGTGTGAAATTCAACTTATGACTTTACTCTAGTATGTTCTCATTTCACTCATCTTTGGGAATTGGAAACATTCCTTAGATCTCCCACTCACCACCTTGGATCAAATCCATAGGTGTGGAATTGACCAAAACCATTTTTAAAGTGATGGATCCAAACTTGAAACTTTTAAAATTCAAAACTAAAATTTAAACCTTACCAACTTTTCTCAATAGCCATGACAAGCTGACCTAGCAAGGTACTCCCACAATAATGGGTTACACTTTTTAGGACATCTTGATTTTTGCTTGAAATCACATTTTTAGAAAATATAATGATTTATGCCTTGAACGGTTCCATTTGAAAGATTTTAATTGAAGAGAGTTTGATCAAACCGCCTTTGATCAAACTTCCTTAGATCAAACCTCCTTGGATAGAACCTCGCTAGTTTCAAACCATATCTCAATGGAGTCTCATCTACACCTATGAAAATATTGATAAAAAACCACTTTTGATTTACCTTATGAGGATCAAAGGAAATTCATATAATTTTTTTGTTTTGTAAGTATGTAGTCCTTATTATAAGTTTCCCAAAAAGTATAATTTTAAATATATTTAATTTAATTATTATATTTATTTTTTATTTCTTGCGAATGAAGGCTTTTCAATGAGCATCAAAGTCTTTGTTTCACACATGAAAAAAAAAAATAGAGAAAAAAAATCTAAAAAATGCATGCCCTCTAAGTATTGATGTCCTTATTTCAACAAAACAAAAAAAATGAATTCTGATACATACAAGAAAAAGTTATGCTCCTAATAATACACCTATGTCTAAATTGTAATTGGTTTGACTTCAAAACTTATTAAAAATATATACTCAATGAAACATTATGAAACCAAATGCATCCTCTAAATATTGTAGTTACAAATCTAAATTCAATAAAATTAGAATTTAATTCTTCATAGAAAAAAATAGACGTGGTTTATAATAAACATCACTCTTTAAAAATGGTGTTTATTGTTAAAAATTAGTTATCGAAGGAGATGAAAAAAATGCAAGTTTATTCCAAAATTTAAAAAATATATATATTTAGAATCTATAGACAAAATATTACAAATCACTAGTTTGCATCATTTTCAAGTTCCTCATAGTTTAGCAGCTATAGGTGTCTAAAAGTGAATATCTAATTCAAAATGTTCATTTCAATATCAAGTTTGGCCTAAAAGTGTAACCCACTATTGTGGGATCACCAGACATGTGTTTGTGTGGATTTTTGTGTTGTGTTGATTTAAGCGCATTCCTTATCCATTTGAAAGCATGTGTATACCACATGCCCTAATCCATTTGTGCACCATTATAGTAGAAGCAATGGAGATTCTAATTGCATTATCAACATACGTTGTCTTATTGAGCTATTGCATATTTACCTATTGTTTTCAATCTTAGTCCTTGAATTGGTCTACCTAAGTGCTTGATTGAGGATAAAATGACCCTCATTGGGCAAGTTCTGAAATAGTGTATGTAAATACATGGATGACAAGCTGAGGTGAATCTATTACAATCATGCATTTCCTATCAATTCACTTTCACAGGTCCAAGTTCAATTCCACATGCCTAATTTGTTTCACAAGTGCAAAGCCAAATATTAGTTTAGTAGGCACAGATCTGAACAAAAAAAATAGCACAATTAATTTATAGATTCTGAGGCATTCATCTAATCAAGACCCTCATTTTTGGCTCATTGGGGAGTTGATTGCCAACATCTTTAGTAGCATATTCCACCATCAAGATTCAAGCTAAGTATCACATCTAATTTATTTAAACTCTGTAAACTTAATTCTGCATTTATTATTCCAATCCCACCTCTACAATCCTAGAGAAATTATAGTGAAAGCTTTGATTCTCATTAGAGATAATATGTTTGTCTTTCCAAATCAAAGAGTCTGCCATGTAAAGTTCAAATTCTTTTTAGTTGAGATAATTTTTTAAAAATAACAAAAGATTATAATTTCAACAAATTTTGCTACTTAATTAAACATTATAAACAAGTTATTTTAGCATAAAACCTTGAGAAGGTAAGAAGATTGCAAAAAGAAACAATAACCATGCCTTTTTGGTTCCTAGAAAAGCAAGAAGATTATGTAGCTTGCCACATCCTCAAAGAAGAAAAGACCTTTTCCATTGGCCAACATGACATAGGTTTAACACAATGAAGGAAATTTGTCCTTTGAACTATAGCTTACTTGCAAGTTGGAGAAATTATCACTACAATGACTCAGGTTCAAAACATGGGGAACATGCCCCTCCACACTGATGCAGCCTATCACATATGTTGATTGATTATTAATGGCATACTTATTTGACTGCAAAAACACGGTGAAGAAGAGCACAATCACAAATTTTGGTCTTTTCTGTGGATCAATCCATGTTCAAGTTTGAGTAATTATGTGTTTTGCAATTATTTTTCTATCACTCGCCCATTTCTTGTACAACAATTGCTTGTGGTTCATAATTATTGGTTTGCATGGATTATTTTTCTTTCATTTTCCTTTGTACTTAGTTACATTTATACCTGTGTTTCCATGATGTGCACATGTAAATGTGGATAACAAAAATATTTTGATAAGGAATTTCCTCATTCAACACTTAATGAAGTCTGAGACTGATTCATTTTGTTGGTATAGCATGTTACAGAAACAAGGCAATGCTCAAGTATTGCCATCAGTGTTAATTTTTGTAGCTTGGATAGGTGTCTCCATTCTCAAGGATTATTTAATTATTTAATTTTTATGGAGACTTCTAGAAAGGAGTTAGTTGTCCAGATAATTATTTATTTAATTAATTGATTCCTCTAGAGACTTCTAGAATCTAGTTGGTTAGGGTTGTTAGAGTCTATTTAATCTTAGCCATTGATTGATATTAAATCATGGCCATTGGTTTTTCAATGAGAAAAGTATAAAAGGGTATCAATGGGGCATTTGGAGAACACACACTTGAGAAAGACTTGCAGTGATAGCAAGTAGACTTGCAATGTTAACAAATAGTCTTGCAATGATAGCAAGGGCACAGTGATAGTGTTGGTGACAACAACAGTGTAATTTCAGTAGGAGAAATTGAGGGAAGAATTTACGAAGAAGAATATTGTTGGAGCTCTGCCAGTAAAAGGCAAGCAGTTTATGTATCTCTTAAGTTGTTGAAGTTTAATAAAATTCCTCATCTGCAATACCGGTTTTCCCTTCGGGGTTTTTCTAGGGAAAATTTGTCCAAAAATATTGTGTTTATTATTGTGCATGTTTTCTTCTCTATTCCTGTGTTTTTATTTGCGAAGTTGCAGTTGTGTTATTTTTCAATATTTGCTGTGAATTAATTTTCGGCACTCAAATAATCTATATAGATAGGAGATTAATAATCAGTAACTGCAATAGAATTTTCACATGGTATCAAAGCTGATCTGAGGGCAGAAAAGGCTCAGCACGGGAAGGAAAAAATTAAAGGTTTATAAAACCCAGTGCTACCTCTTTAGAATTATTTTTATTATTTTTTTGAGATGGCCTCATCAGGTTTAAGAGATCAGGACAGATTGGATGGAGCCTCAAATTTTGGTGTCTAGAAAGCCAGAATTTCTTTATTGCTGGAAGAGAATGGTATCAAGGAATATGTGAACAATATTGTAGTTGTACCTACAGATCCAACACAGCTCTCAACATATAAGAAGGAAGATGCCAAGGCGAGGAGGTTGATTCTTGATGGTGTCAAGGACCATATTGTTCCACATATTGCAAAGTTAGATATAGCAAAGAAGATGTGAGACACCATTCTGAATCTGTGCCAGAATGCTACCACTAACCAGAAGTTGATTCTCAAAGAAAAGTTGAGGAATACTCGAATGAACAAGGGAGAAGACATTACAAGTTACCTCACCAGACTCAGACTTGTCAAGGATGAATTGGCAGTTGTTGAAGATAAACCAGATGATGATGAGCTAGTGCAAATAGCCCTAAATGGGTTTACTAAGTAGTGGGATGTCTTTGTCTAAGTTATCAATGAACGAGACACCTTACCAAGTTGGGATCGACTATGGAGTGACTTCACTCAGGAGGAGCTTAGACTAAGTCTTGTCAATGAAGCCAGAAGTAAGAATCAGAAAAGTGAGGCAAAATAGGAAAATGTTACCCTTGCAGGAAAAGGGAAAGCGAAGAAGGGGTCTAGCAAAGGATCAAATCCACAAAGTGAGAAGGACTTGTCTAAGATCAAGTGCTATGGTTGTCACGAGTTTGGCCACTATGTCAGCAATTGCCCACAAAGGAAGAAGAATGAAAAGAAAGGAAAGAAGCAGACGACAGCTTCAACAAGTGCAGATGAGCTCTCTAGCAGAATGGATGATGAGTTTTCTCTCATAGCTTGTATGGTTAGCTCAACCTCACAGGGTGTTTGGTATATAGACAGTGGGGCATCATTTCATATGATAGGAGTTAGAGAGTACTTCTCCAGTTATAAGGAGGACATCAGGATCCAGATTTCTATGGGGAACATGTCCAAACTCAATCCAGTTGGGAAAGCGATTGTTCTATTTTAGAGGGAGAATGGCAAGTTGATTCTCATTCATGATGTGTTGCATGTGCTAGGCTTGGGTATGAGTCTGATTTCCATATCCATCCTCCAGGATAAAGGTTACAATGTACTCTTGAGAGGGGCAAATGTGTTGATCAAGCATAAGGATTGGAAATCACCCATAGCTATTTGAGTTAGGAGCGGACGACTTTACAAGTTGCAGTTTGATACTCATGAGGCACTGATGAGCAGTAGTAATTCTAGAGATCAAGGAGAGCTATGGCATAGGAAGATGGGCCATATACATCATGGAGCACTTAAATTGCTTCGTGAGATAGTGACAGGTGTTCCAGAGGTGAGCAGAAAGCATGATGATGTATGTAAGTGATGTGTATTGGGGAAGTTTGCGAAAGAAACTTTTCCAAGGAGGTCCAAAGATTTGCCAGCAAATGATCAGACTGAGCAGCCAGCAGAAGCTCCAAGGATCGTGCAACTAGATCAGAGGCAGGGAAGCTCGAGTATAATTACTAGTACAAGCACAAGATCAGGTGATGAGAGTTCACAGAGTATGGAGCAATAGATGCAACAAATCCAAGAGATGCATTAGGGAGACATGGAGGTTGACACTTCATCCTCTATAGTTGGTAGCGGGAACCAACAGTCACATAGAGATGCTCAGGAATTTGTGGGAGCTCCTAGGATGAGTAGTAGACAGTGGAGACAACCAGCCAAGTATAATGACTATATGGCATTAGTTAGTCATTTGGTAGATAGTGAGCCTTCCAACTATCAAGAGGTCGCACAGCAGAAGGTGTGGCAAGATGCAATGGTTGAGGAATATACCTCAATAGTGCAGAACGATGTGTGGGGAGGTTGTGCCTAAACCAACAGATAGGACAGTTGTTGGATCATGTTGGATCTATAAGATCAAGCACAATGCAGATGGTAGCATCGAGAAATACAAGGCAAGATTTGTGGCCAAGGGATTCTCTCAGAAGGAGGGAATTGACTATGAGACATTCGCTCCAGTGGCTAGGTATACTTCTATATGACTTGTGATCTCACTTGCAGCACAGATGGGATGGAAGATCCATCAGATGAATGTCAAGATAGCGTTTCTTAATGGTGAATTGAAAGAGGAGGTATACATAGAACAACCAGAGGTATTTGTAGCACATAGAAGTGAAATCCACGTGTGCAGATTGAAGAGAGCTTTGTACGGATTCAAGCAGGCTCCTAGGGCGTGGTATGAGCACATTGATAGATACTTGCAGGGAATAGACTTTGTGAAGAGTGAAGTAAATTCTAACCTCTACTACTTGGTGGTTGGGGGTGAGGTTCTCATTCTTTTTCTATATGTGGACGACTGTTTTTAACTAGTTCACTAGGGCTCATAGAGGAGTGCAAGAGGGACCTTGTAGCAGAGTTCGAGATGAAGAATTTGGGGCTTATGCACTACTTTCTAGGCATGGAGGTATGATAGACAAATGGAGATATTTTCCTTGGACAAGGGAAATACTGGATCGAAATCTTGAGGAGGTTTGAGATGGAGAATTGCAGAGCCATGTCTACTCCTATGATCACAAAATGGAAGAAGGTAGACACATCTAGGGAGAAGGATGTAGACCCCACCTTATACAGGCAGTTGATTGGATCTCTCATGTATTTGGTTAACACCAAGCCAGATATATCCTTTGCAGTAAACTCTCTTAGTTAGTTCATGGTTGAGCCAAAGAGAGTGCATTAGATAGCGGCAAAGCATGTGTTGCGGTATTTGTGTGGTACAATGGAGTATGGGATCAGATATGCTCGAGGTGATGGTATCAAGTTGATAGGCTATATTAATGCAGATTGGGCAAGCAGTACAATAGACATGAAAAGCACTTCAGGTTGCTGCTTTAGCTTGGGATCAAGAGTTGTCTCTTGGTACAGCAGGAAGCAAAAGTCTGTGGCTTTGAGTTTTGCAAAGGCATAATACATAGCAGCTAGCATGGCGACATGTGAGGCGATATGGCTTTGGAAGTTGCTAGTGGGCTTGTTTGGTCAGAGGGTTGAGACTACGATGATATACTGCGACAATCAGAGTTGCATCAAATTATCTGAGAATCTAGTGTTTCATGATAGGTCTAAGCATATAGATATCAGGTATCATTTTATCAAGGATTGTGTACAACAGGGGATTGTTCAGCTACAGTATATACCTACAGATCAGTAGGTAGCAGACATTTTGACAAAGGCATTGGGGAAGGCGAAATTCATCTTCTTCAAAGATATGTTGGGTGTCATGCAGAACACCTTCCTCGCTAAGAGGGAGTGTTAATTTTTGTAGCTTGGACAAGGGTCTCCATTCCCAAGGATTATTTAATTATTTAATTTTTCTGGATACTTCTAGAAAGGAGTTAGTTGTCTAGATAATTATTTATTTAATTAATTAATTCCTCTAGAGACTTTTAGAATCCAGTTAGTTAGGGTTGTTAGAGTCTATTTTATCTTAGCCATTGATTGAGATTAAATCATGGCCATTGGTTTTTCAATGAGAAAAGTATAAAAGGGGATCAATGGGGCATTTGGAGAACACACACTTGAGAAAGACTTGCAGTGATAGCAAGTAGATTTGCACTGTTAGAAAATAGTCTTGCAGTGATAGCAAGGGCGCAGTGATAGCGTTGGGGACAACAGCAATGGAATTTCAGCAAGAGAAATTGAGGGAAGAATTTTTGAAGAAGAATATTGCTAGAGCTCTGCCAATAAGAGGCAAGCAGTTGATGTATCTTTTAATTTGCTGAAGTTTAATAAAATTCCTCATCTGCAGTACTAGTTTTCCCTTCGGGGTTTTTCCAGGGACAATTTGTCCAAAAATATTGTGTTTATTATTGTGCATTTTTTCTTCTCTATTCCCGTGTTTTTATTTGTGAAGTTGCAGTTGTGTTATTTTTTAATATTTGTTGTGAATTAATTTTTGGCAGTCAAATAATATATATAGATAGGAGATTAA
>VDFB02045482.1:0-10678 GCA_007258455.2 Sequoia sempervirens | reverse complement strand
TACAAAAAAGTCCTGATTTGGGACTGATTCACCCAAGGTGGAAAATGAGTCCCAATCAGCTAAAATCTAGATTTCATCAAATTTCCAATTTGTCATTAATCCTTTATAGCTTACCAGGTGCACACATTCTCAGAAATAGCCCTTTTTTTAGTCAAATATTGCATTTTGTTCATTATTTCTATCTTTCTGCATATCACACTGTGGTTTCAAACAAAGCATAAATCTTAGTTTTGTATTCATTTTCAGTTATTTAGATTAATCTATTGCATTTAGTTAACTTCATTTACATCATATCACAATGCATATATCCTAATTTGAGTGTTACATAAGCATTTTTGGATCTAATCTCTCTCCTTTTAGGTGAAAAACCCTATAAGAGTTAGAGAGTCCATTGGGTCCAAAAATTTGTCACACTTTCATTCACTATCTTTCTAGTACTTTATTATGCAAAGGGTTATTCAAAACTTTAATTAACCTTTATAAAAAAATGCTTACCCAAATCTTCATATAGCTTCTTAATCCACTTTTCATGAAATTCCAATTGTGGCTAATCATAACAAGAAATTTAATTTTGATCATGATACACAAGTGGATAAGAAATATCTATCTCACTAGAATATTACTTTCATAAGTTTTCAAATGCTACTTCTCATTCACTATTAGCTACATCTCTTCACAATTTACTAATTGGTGCATCATTTTGTTGGAAAAATTTTGTCATTGATGTCAAAATTGCAAAATGAGTAGTGTCAATCATGCAAATGCAAATGAAATATTTATCTTGAATTCATAGGTGAATCTAAGATGAAATACATGGTTGCAGAAAGTTACTCAAATATGTGTTTGTTAATAATAATATTTCCTAAGTGGTTTAATAATCATTTAGCCTTTCATCGACGAGACAATGACATGTCGAAGTGAGTTGTTCCTGTATCTATTTGACACAAAAATGTAGGAAGCAAGTTAAGTTATGTCGGCATGACAGGAGCCTTTTGGTGGGGCTTGTCTTGGAGTCCCTTTGATATCCCAATGACTGTCTCATTAGTGAGACATTAATATCTCGATAGGAGTTTGGAAGGACTCTCTTTGATGGAGCAATAAGCAAAAACATAAACTCATCAAAGTAACTTAGTCATTTTGAAAGGAGTTACATGGTTGTCCCTTCGATCTAGCGATGAGTGAAGTCAATGGCTTTGGTGGATAGAGTTATTTGGTGACGTCAGAAGTGTATACATGGTTGTTGCCTGCTGGCCCGCTAAGGATTCAGTGGGGCCCATGCAAGACCTACGAGGAAGCAGGGATTGGTGGAAATCAATCCACATTGGTTAGTATGTGGTACTGGGACTCGAAGGTAACGAATATTATCACTAAGACTCTATACATCGCAAAAATCACTTTTAAATTGATGAGTAGTTTAGCGATACATGATGAGATAAGATGAATGGCAGAGATCAAAAGGTATGTGATCTAACGATGATCATTGTGTCTCCTCCCATCATGGTAATGAATGGTGAAGCTCAAGATGTGTTACAACAATATGCGATAGAACATGGTCATTGCATCTACTTTCTCATATCGTTGAAATGAAAAAGAAATTCTTATTAAAGTAGTAATAAAGCGATGATTGCTACATCGTTGATATGAATGTGCATTTGATAAACTTATAGTGATATGGCAATAAGGCAAGAATCAACTGTGTAAACAACAGAATGTTGACTAATGATGTGGATATGGAAGAAAAATAGAACATTAACACATGGAAATTGATTATTCATTGATTTTGCATCCTTGTTGCAAAATCAACATTTAGCCAATTGATATCATTGACAATGGCGATTTGAGGTATAACCCTAGTCGATGAACAGATGAAAAATGACATTGCTAGGGCGTAAACACTCAACATGGGAAGACACAAGAAATGGCACGATTTCATATGTGATGAACATAACTATAAATCAACTCAATCTAATTATGAAGTAATGGCACAGATTCTCACAATAAACAAGGGATAAGATTGATCCAAGAAAGAGTATAATCGAATAAAATCTCTTGCACATATTATCAGGTAGACATCTAGCAAGATTTTTGCTAGCTATTGGATGATGATGTTGATTCTAAGGAAAAGAAGAACACATAGTTTGAATTTGAGTTCACTACACAAGAAAATGGTGAAACGATATACAAACCCTAGAAACAACCTACCAAAAATGAAATTATTCATTGAATTCTAATTGGGGTTATAGTATCATTTGAGTTGCTTCTTGGTGAAGACAAAAATTTATATATAGTAGAAAAACTTCAGTGATATGAACTAGTTGGTCAAAGTGAAGAGAGACTATAATCAGTAAAAAAAAGTGTGTTACTATAACAGACAGTTAAAATATATAATGTTTTGTTGAAGCTATTTTATAGTGGTGTGAGGGTGAATAGAGAGAGAAAAATTTATGTATTGAATTGATGCATTATAGGTTTTGCAGAACTAGTTTACATGCATACTTCAATTGGTAGCCTTATTGTACTGAGTTGTAGCTTAGGTTAGGGGATTGTAGTCTCCTTGGAGATGTAGCTTCTAAATTAGGGTGTTGTAGCATCCTTGAAGTTTTATCTTCTAAAACAGGATTTGGATCTTCCTTAGGGTTGGAGCCCTTAAAATTTTAATTGAACTTCATTGCTTGTGAGGTTGGATTAGGATAGTAGATCCTAGCAGCATTTCTCAATGTGGTTTTTCCCATCTTGGGTTTTCCACATACATCTGGTGTTGTGTTGTTATTTCATGTGTATGTGATTGCTATATTGGTTTATTTTTTAATCTGCACATTTGAGATTTAAGTTTAAATCTATAAAAAGGTTTTTTGGTCTAAAAGTTTTAATATCTACTGATTCACCACCCTCTCAGTAGATCGTTGTGTTCAAACACATTTAGTATAGAGATTAATCATGGAATTATTACTATAAGGGATTCTTCTAGTTATTTTCATCATGAATATTCCCCCATATCCACTCACCTTCCGTATTATAGTGATCCCTCATCTTCTCATCCTAATGTAGATCCACTCATTGTGTTTACCTCTCATGTTACATATTTTGGAGTAACCGCCACTTCTCATGTTCTTTCTTCTAGTGTCCTTGCTATTACACCTCCCATTATTGTTCCATTTTCCTCTCATCTCATTAGTAAAACCCATTTCTCCTTACCCACTAGTATCATCCATTCATCTCACTTTTTTAGCACCTTAAATACCTATTTTCCTTGTAGTTCTACCTTTGATCTTAATAGTGTTATATCCTTACCTCTTTTTTTTCATCACATTTATAGTCCTATTATTAATCATGCTAGTGTTACTTCTATTATACCAACCTTCACCCTTGATGCACTATTGTAAATTTTATACAAAGTTGATTCCATGCCTAATAGGCATGATGTCATTACTTATTCTTCAATAGGTGGAAGCATAAATCCCTATCCCGCTTCTAGATGCATGTTGATTTAATAATTATATAAAATAGTACATTCCCAAATCTTGGGACACAAAGAAAATTATATTATTTTATTTTAGATAATATTCTTAATGTGTATGTGTGTTGATTAAAAATTCTACATGGTCTTAGTTTCCCTCCAAGCCACATAGAAAGATTTCATTAGATATAAATTATAGATCACCTTTTTAATGACCAAACAAAGTCATCATGACATGAAATTTTCTAAGAATATATCCCTCAGAGTAAGATCCATGAAATAAATATTTAATTATATTTATTCTTGTTAGATTAAAAAATAAACCAAAACTACCCAAAACCTAGTAATGAAATAGATCAAATAAAAATATTCTAACAATAATAATAAAATAAAATAACATAATAGAGTTATTTTTCACAATAGAAATAGAAATAATCAAGAAGGAAAATAACATTATGAGTGCTTACAAAATGATGTAGTCTATCTTAAGGGGAAAGTAACCTAAACTAGCAACCAAACCATATTTTAATGCAAATAATACCAAAATGGAAGAAATCAACAATTAACAAAATTTGTTTTACTTTTTTTGTAGATCATTACAACATGCATTAGAAAAATAAAGTTCTTCAATGGCTACAATATATTTTCTATAGCCTACATGTCTCACATATACCCAATTTTAGCACAAATCAATTGTCGTGATGTAATTTGATCTTTCCATATCTTTGTTTGGCTACCCCTATTATTATTCATACCCTACTTTTTGTATATTGTGCTTTGACTATAATTTTTGCTCAATATTATGTTGGATTCTCCTTCTTTTCTTTTTTTTCCTCTACCACCACTGGATTGTTCTCTTTCTCTAGAGTTATTTAGTATTTTTGGTCACCTTCTCCTCTACCTTTTAAGGAATACTAATAAGCCTTTTCTAAGAACCTCACTTCAATCATACTAAATTTATATTGAATTAACACTTGAAATCCATTTATGTAAATTGAGATCTTTTCTCCTATATCCTCTATGTAAGGTCATCTTGAACATTCATCCTATAGAATTCCTCTATATATTCCTTATTATTTGAATCATTTTATTTTAAATTTTAAAAATATTTTATATTGACTAAGTAATTCATCAATATGAACTTGGTATTCAATTTAGAAATGATTAGGTCCCAAAATTTTAAATTCTCTTTTCCTCCTCTTTATCTCTCTATTTTCACATGATCCCACCATAAGGATGCATGATATTTTAGCTTTGTGCAAGAACACTTCAACTTTTTAGTCTTTGATTCATAATCAAAATGTTAGATTTATTACATCATTAGATAGATATTAGATTAGATAATAATAAATAAATTAACATATAGATGTCAATTTATAAATAAATAGTTGTAGTTAATAGTTAGAAACTAAATAATCTTAGTTGTTAGTATTTAGGAGTTACTTTCCCATAAGTTAGTTTGGTACAAGAAATGTAAGGATATTAAAGCCAATGCACATCAATGCAATTATTATCCCTAAGAATTCAATAATCAATATATTATTTTATGTCTTTTATTATGTGCAACAATGGTTTGATTTGATATTCTATATATTTGTTCTACCATATAATTTTTAATATGGTATCGGATCAATTATATTGTGGCTATAAAGAATGTAGATTTATTGAGGAATTTTTTAAGTTGTAGATTGTAGTCATAGTAAAACTGTGATAACTTGGTCATTTCTTAATAGAATTAAAAATTCAAACTATTCTACAAATATGGTAAAAAGGGGAACATAACTCAAAAATGGTTTGAATATATTCTTAGTAGTTAGTGAGTATTTTGAAGCGTAACCCTCGGTACGCCAATAATAGTGGTTTACACTTCTAGGAGATTCTAATTTTGCTAAAATCACATATTTTAGAAAATATAATGATTTAACTTTGAAAAGTTACATTTAAAGTATTCCAATTCCCTGAAGAGGGGTTTGATCAAACCACCTTAGACCAACAAGCCCCCTTGGATATGGTGGTAGAACCCTCGCTTAATTTTAAACCATACCTATATTAGAGTCTCCTTTTACACCTATCAAAAATGTCAGATAAAAATCATTTTAATTTACCTTATGGGGATCAAATGAATTCATTTAAATTTTGTATTTTTGTAAGTATTTTGTCCTTATTATAAGCTTCCAAAAATTCATTTTAATTAAATTTTAATTTGATTATTATGTATTTATTTTTATTTCTTGTGAATATAGGTTTTTCAATCAAAACTGCTCTCTTTTCAACGGTACTAGAAGATTATCAAAAAATAAAATTTTGGCATTGATAGTGCACCATATATTGGAAGTCCTTGATCCAACAAAAAATTAAATTTGCATTTGCTCATGCAAGTTAAGCTGCTATACCTACGCGCTTATATCCTAATTATAATTGGTTTGACTTCAAACTTGATTAAAGAAAAATATTTAATAAAAACTATCTAACCAAGTGGAAGCACTAGACATCAAAGTTAAAAAATCTAAATTTGAAAGAATTAGAATTTTATCCTTCAGTGGAAAAAAGCTACGCCGCTATATGATGAGCCACTTTTAAAAATATTGTTTTCCTCAAGAAAAAAATCGAGGAGATAGAAGCAGCAATTTGGTTCCAAAAATTTTGAAAAAAATATATTTAGAATCTACAAAAAAATGTCATGAAACTCTAGTTTGCATCATCTTCAAATTCCTCACGGTTTAGCTGTTATAGGTGCCCGTAAGAAAAGATTTAGTTAGAAAAAATTATTTCAAGGTCCGCTTTGGCCAAAAATTGTAACCACCATTCCATCACACTCATGGTATGACATTTGTTCAGCATTTGATCAGTTGCATTTGAATAATGTTGATTGATTCAAGTGTTGTTGAGTTTAAGAATATTGAATAAATAAAGTTATGAAGGTATTTGTTGGTTATCAAATCAGCAAATGAAATGAGTCTTAAAGAGTAGCCACTCTCTCATATTCAAACTCAGAGATTTGGTTTGGCCAACTAACAAGATTCAATCAAAGAGACCAAAAATCTTCTACACTTCTAGCCTGCTTAAACTAGGGAGGGTAATCCCAGCAATATGCTTATAGATACTCTGTGTACAAAGTATCAAAATACACTATAAACAAATGTTTCTCCTCCTTTAATTGTTTAAAAGACACAAGACTTAAAAGGTTTGGCTGACCTTCATGGAAGTAAGTCCATCTCAAACATGAGATATAGCATTAAATTCCACACACAAATAAAACTAATATTGATAAGTAATTTGATTTAAATTTGTGATTTTTTGTTGAATTAATCAACAAAATGAAACAAGAATAACACACTTAGATCAGTGCTTCATCCATTGGAACAGAGTTAACTTTAATACCTCTGCAACCTGATAAAACTTTAATACACAACATCATCTAAGATTTGACATTACTGCATTACAGTACATCAACATGTTATTCTCAACCACAACTTCTTATCAGAATCCGAGCACTTAATTCACATGAATCTACAGCTTCATTCAATCATTTATATTAATTCCTTGAATTAATGAGAAAGAACAAAACCTTATAGCCACTGGAAACCGTTGGAGATGAACAAAATAATCATTGATTATATTTATTCATAACTCATAAAACAAGCACATAGGAGAGAAAATGGTTCTAAATGTTCACCATTCTTTATTAATTTGTTAGTATTGCTATCAAAAAATACAAATATATTGACAAAATCCAACCTAAAAAAAACCTTGAAATGTTTTGTATTCACATTACAGTATATTCTCCATGAATAATTACAAACAACTCTCTCTCTACAATGAATTAGAAATTTACACTTAAGGAGAAAGAAACCCTAAATTCACATTAGAAGAAGACACTTGGAAAACTTAGGATCGTTGATGAATAATTGTCCACCGCTTGAAGAGAAAGCCCTAATCTGTATTTTGATTCATGCTTCTTACACCTACTACTCTTCAACAAAAAAATATTCCCCGGCCTGAAAAATCATCATTCCTCTTTATTCTCCTATTGAAAAAAAATACCTTTACCTTGCAAAATATTTTATCTCCTCTTTCAATTTTCACCATGCTGCGTGAAAACTAGTTTTCTCTGTGAAAACACTCTTCCTAGCAAAGAAAGCATTTCACATATAGTGAATAAATTATTCACTTTACTTTTGCACATTACCCATTTTTAAAATATTTTCCTAGCATAAGTTTTTCAACTCTATTTTACCCAGTCAATAAAAATATTTACCCTCATGCTATTTTTACCTTTCACTTCACATTAAAACTTTTACATTTTAAAAGGAGGCTTTAAAACTATACATTCAGGCAATATTTTTTAAAATTTTAGAAAAACTTTAAAATTCTTTCACCTGGGCCCACCATGGCCTTCATCCAATGCTCGTTTCCCTGATGCTTGTTCATGACGGCAACACAATTTAACTCAGGCTCACAAGGAAAATAAAAACAAGAAGATGAAATATTTTAAAACCTAAAATATTTATTAGAAGCAGCCAATCCCTGTGCCCCCGTGCCATTGGGTTGAAATCAGCCTCTACCTTCATGGGATAGTGGGGAAGACCATTTTTCACTCTGTTGCACTTTGCACCTTCACACTCTATTTCTTCCATGGCTGCCCCATATAGCATAGACGTTTCCAAATCCTACACAAACATTTCAAATATAGTTTGGTAGCTTTCTCAAGTTGTCTTTGAGCCTTCTCAAGGTGTTTGCCTCATTCCATAGATTGAATCCTTTTATTGCAAAATATCTAAGCCTGCCCCTCAATTGGCACAAAAACATATTTTGTAGCATCTCCATTCACCAATGCAAGGATTTGATTTGAAGTGTGTTTCCTTGAACATTTGATCCTTTGGATCCGTCTTTTTATGGCGTAAAGCTACAAACTAATTTCAATTCCCAAGTGAAGGGTCAACATAAGAGTCATTTGCATCCAATTCACTTTGGGAAGCTTTAAAATCTTCCTCAGTTAATTCTTTATGTCCTATGTTACCCAATACACACCAGCATTTGATGAGTATTTATCCATTTTAAAATGTGTCCCCCAATCAAATTTGCAATGCGCAGCTACATATGATCAAACGTGAATAATATTAACCAGTATAAAGGATTTTCCTTCTCAGTATTATGTGGCTACTTCAAACAATTTTGATACATATTCAACTGCAACAAACACTGTCCTTTGCAAAATAAAAATATGATGGGTTTATCCACACAATAACATAGAGCAACATGTTCCCTTTAGCCATTGCATATGCCTTTGTCAAAATTCATTTGTAATGTCAAATAGTCTCCATTCAGTTGTCAGAGTGGCTAACTTTACAATCAAAGGCATTAATGATAGTGTGAACATTTCCTTTGCAATATCTACAGACCCATTCAAATATTTTGTAGCTTTTATTGAATTCTCCCTCTCACATGGGGTGCTGCCACAATAATGGGTTACACTTTTTGGGACATCCCCATTTTTCAAATCACATTTTAGAAAATACAATGATTTATGACTTTAAAGGTTCCATTTGAATTATTTTAATTAAAGAGGGATTGATCAAACCCCTTGGATAGAATCTTGTTAGATTTAAAACCATACATATAATTGATTCTCCTCTCTACACCTATCAAAATGATGATAAAACCACTTTTGATTTACATTTTTTGGAATCAAAAGATTTCATTTAAAATTCATTTTATGTAAGTATGTAGTCGCTTCCCAAAAAGTACAATTTTAAATAAATTTAATTTAATTATTATATTTATTTTTTATTTCTTGTCAATGTAGGTTTTTCATCAATGAACATCAAGTTCTTTATTTCACACATACTTAAAAAATAGAAAAATAGAGAAAAAAAAAATAATAATAAATACATGTGCACTAGGTATTGATGTCCTTATTCAAACAAAAAGAATAAGTTAATTCAAATGAATACAAAAAAAGTTATGCGGGCCGAAGTACACCTCTGTCCAAATTATAATTATGCTAACTTGGAAAATTAATTTTAAAAAATATATGTAACAAAAAATTATGAAAAAATATCCATTCCCTAGATATTGGTGTGAAAAATTTGTATTTTAAAAATTAGAATTGTATCCTATCTATAAAAAAAGTTACGTGGGCTGAAGTAAACATCACTTTTTAAAAATGCTGATTAGTAGAAAAATAAGTTATTAAAAATTACATAAAATGATTCACAATTTATTTTTTATTTTTTTTAAAAAAATATAATTAGAATCTACACAAAATATCTAACAAATAACTAGTTTGATTCATCTTCAAAACCTTAATGGTTTACCTGCTATAGGTGTAAGAAAGTGAATGTCTGGTGAAAAATCCTGATTTTAATGTCACGTTTGGCCAAAAATTGTAACCCATTATTGTGGGATCACCCCATGGCGAATGTGCCACTTTAGTGATTTTCTTTCACTATAGTCTTCATTTGATGTTGAAGCATTTACATTAAGGAAACTCTATACTATGAGCATGTGTAAGAGATTATCTTTTTAGTATTATATGGTTTCCTCCTTCTGTAGACTCCTCCATAATGTGTGTGAGATTCTTTATATTTCATTTGTTTGAAAATCTCTAAAGACTTTTCAACAAATCCATTTTTTCATATGCCTTGTCTATGCTGCATTGGTGTGCCAGAATAGCAATACCCATTCCCCATTCAAGCATAAGCCATGTAAGGTTGGCAGCCAAATGTTACATAGTTCTTCTTTCCAATGTATTTATTCAGCCACCGACAATGGTGATCAAAAGTCATCCACACATTAGTCACAACTTCTATAGTGTTTGCTAAAATTGTGCACCTCTGCATTGCATAATGTACAAAAAAAAGCATCCTCTTTTACCACATGTTGTTCAAACAATCTTAGTAATATTAAATAGTGTTGTGACTTTATTCCATGGATACTCAAGTAAAACACCATCTCACTCTGACATAGGATTATCAATAGTCAGCCTCTATGCCTATGGTCTCTTAGAAAGAACTTCTTAGAAGAGATATATCTACTTTAGATGAGCTTGTTAGTTCAGAAATTCCTTGTTGGAGAACCAACAACATTAATTTTTATACCATGCTTCTTCATTAAATCAGCAATCACCTCTTCTTGATCCTCTTTTGTTCCTTTATCTCTTACCATAATCATCTATCTTAAATCAACATTACTATCCATTTGATGGCAAGATTGTGATGG